>JAOXJP010207760.1:0-25877 GCA_025762735.1 Platanus orientalis
TCATAGACAATCCAGTTACTTTGGAAGAGAATGGATTCACATGCTCAGTTCCTTCAGAGGAAGAAATGAGAGATGTAGTTAATTCTATGGGATCTCTTGAAGCCCTTGGGCTGGATGGAGTCCCAACCATTTTCTACAAAAAGTTTTGGGATGTGGCAAGAGCAGATTTTATAAAATTCGTCCAAGATTGTTTCAAACAAAAATGGATTCATGAGTCAATAAATCCGACATATATAGCCTTAATCCCAAAAAAAAAAAAAGAATTTATGGGTCTCTTACTAATTTTAGGCCAATATCTCGGTGCAAAAATCATTGCCCCGATTCTTGAAAGAATAATTTCTCTATTACATGGACCCTTTATGCCTGACAAACATATCACAAACAATATAGTAGTGGCCCAAGAGATTTTCTGTAACGCTCCACACATATTCACACATACTTCACACACATGTCATACACGTTTTGTACACACTTAAAACCATTTAAATGTATTGACCAGTAAATTGGTACAAGAAATCTAGAAAAAATTTGCAAGCAAAACTTATCTCATAGGAAGGCACAGAAGTCTAGAGTCTAATAAAACAAACAATGAGCGAAACAGACCATAAACGAGGAAATTATAGAGGTTTGAGTGAGTGAAGGTCAAAGTAGGGAAAAAAATTGTTTCGGAAAGGGCTCTGGCCCAATTAATCGGGAGGACTCCCAATCGATCAAGCTAGGGAGATCCGATCAATCAGCTAGGTTTCCTAATTGATTGGGTACACCCTGATCGATCAAAACACGTTTAAGCATGTTTTTAGAAACTTGATTTTCTGAGTTTTCTTGCTATTGAGGTTTCTTATTTTGACTCAAAGACCTCTAGGGTCTATGTAAGAGTAATTTTCGACCTAGTTTGACACAAAATTACAAAGGGAGAGAGAGAGAGAGAGAGAAGGAAGAAGAAGAAGAAGAAGAAGAGGGAAACATCGTTGTTGTTGTTTTATTTTTTAATTCAATTTAAGAGAGAGTGATGTGGGTGAGAAAAAATAGGGATAGAGGCTCTCAGGTGGGAGAAAGAAGAAATAGCGATGGCAGAGAATGTGAGAAATATGTAAGAAAGTAAGAATGGGTTTAGTATATATAGTAGATGAACCCGTGTAGAACAAGGGTCAGCAAATCCATTAATAATTGACAACTTTAAAATTTAATTGTTGAAAAATTGAAGAAATTTTAATGAAAGAAAGAAACAAAAATTACTAAATACTTTAAAGGATCCTTCAAATCCTAACACCATACAAATTTGAGCAAATCCTATTAATATACATCAACCTTAAATTATCAGAGAAAGTAGAAAAATTGATTAATCTTGCAGATCTAGATGTCTCTACAAATATGTTGACCTTTGAAATTCCTAGCTTGCTCGGTGCTTGCTTGAGATTTGAACACCTTTGTATGGAAAATAACTTCTTTCAAGGGACCATTCCTCAATCTTCTAGTAATTAAAAAGGTATTGAAGTGCTTGATCTTTCTAGCAACAATTTATTAAGGAGAGTTCCAAGAATCACACCCTCCAAAATTTGAAAATGCCATTTTACGATTTTGAGGGTGAATTGCTGAGTAAAGGAGTTTTTGGAAATGCAAGTGAAGTTTTCAGTTGGAGGTAATAGAAAGATCCTTTTTTTTAGGGGGGGAGGGACATTATAAGCTTTAAGAAAACAGGGGATGTCTAATGACAAAATTGCAGAATTTCAAGACTGGCATTAGAAAATGGAGCCAACAAAACTTTGGAAATCTACACCAGGAATTAAAACAAATAAAAAAGAGACTAAGAGAGATCCAGTTGGGTATGTCTTCTGAAACACATATGCAAAAGGAACAACAGCTGAATGTCGGATTTTAATGAACTCCTTAAGAGGGAAGAACTTTATTGGCTTTAAAGTCCAAAATTACGTGGATTAAAGATGGAGATCGGAATATGGGTTTTTCCCATATCTCTACTCTGAACAAAAGACACATAAATAGAACTAGTTGTAATCAATCTCTCTTCCAATATTTGGACGTCTAACTATAAAGATATATCCAAGTGTTTTTTATACAGTAATTCAATGAGATTTTTTTCTTCCTCAAATTCTAAGAATATGCTAGCTGACTTTGTTTTCATAGACAATCCAGTTACTTTGGAAGAGAATGGATTCACATGCTCAGTTCCTTCAGAGGAAGAAATGAGAGATGTAATTAATTCTATGGGATCTCTTGAAGCCCTTGGGTTGGATGGAGTCCCAACCATTTTCTACAAAAAGTTTTGGGATGTGGCAAGAGCAGATTTTATAAAATTCGTCCAAGGTTGTTTCAAACAAAAATGCATTCATGAGTCAATAAATCAGACATATATAGCCTTAATCCCCCCTAAAAAAAAAAAAAGAATTTATGGGTCTCTTACTAATTTCAGGCTAATATCTCTATGCAAAAATCATTGCCCCGATTCTTGAAAGAATAATTTCTCCATTACATAGACCCTTTATGCCTAGCAAACATATCACAGGCAATACAGTAGTGGCCCAAGAGATTTTCTATAACACTCCACACATATTCACACATACTTCGCACACATGTCGTACATGTTTTGTGCACACTTAAAACCATTTAAATGTATTGACCTATAAATTGGTACAACTCTAAAGATACACCAATGAAAATCTAGAAAAAATCTGTGAGCAAAACTTATCTCATAGGAAAGCACATAAGTCTAGAGTCTAATAAAACAAACAATGAGCGAAACAGACCACAAACGAGGAAATTATAGAGGTTTGAGTGAGTGAAGGTCAAAGTAGGGAAAAAAAATTTGTTTCAGAAAGGGCTCCGGCCCAATTGATTCGGAGGACCCCCAATCAATCGAGCTAGGGAGGCCCGATTGATCAGTTAGGTTTCCTAATTGATCGGGAACACCCTGATCAATTGAAACGCATTTGAGCATGTTTCTAGAAACTTGATTTTTTGAGTTTTCTTGCTATGGAGGTTTCCTATTTTGACCCAAAGACCTCTAGCGTCTATATAAAAACAATTTTTGACTTAGTTTGACACAAAATTACAAAGAGAGAGAGAGAGAGAGAGAGAGAGAGAGAGAGAGAGAGAGAGAGAGAGAGAGAGAAGAAGAAGAAGAAGAAGAAGAAGAAGAAGAAAGGAAAAGCTAGGGTTTTAGATAAGTTTTGAAGATTTTTTAAGAGGAATGTAAAAGTTTTGCTAGGATTTCATTTTCAGACAAAGAAGTGAGTAAACAAGAACACTTAGACATCATTTTGATTACTCTTACGTTCTTAGAATCGATCTTGCTCAATTATGTTAAGATCTTTGAAGCTTTTTGTTTGGATTAGGTTCTTAAAAAATGGTTTTTGAAAGAAAAAATAAGTTTTGCAACATACTTTTGCAAGATATTTGAACACTCTACATCGTTTTGTTTGATGTTAGGTTCTTGGATTCGTATTGCTCACTGGTTTTTGTAAAAAACTTGATGTTTTTTTTAATTCTTTAGGTTCTTTTACGTGTTTTTAAAAGAGGAAAAATCAGTTTTCAAAAAAGTTCATGTTATGTTCTTGAGTTTTGACCCATATAATTTTGTAGATGATTTGAATCATTGTTTTTCAAAAGAAATGATTGTTCTACTCATATTTTTAAATTATTTTCAAAGAATCCCATGTTTTGAAAGAGTTTTTTTAAAGAATTTTAGTAAACTTGATTTTTTATAGTTTGTTCTAAATTTAATTGTGATGTTAATCTGTAGAGTTATATGCTTAGGTGGGTTAGATTTTTATTTTCTATTTTGATTCAAAGATATACATTGCTAAAAAATTATTAAAGATTATTTGTTTTATTTTTTTTAATATTTTTCAGTATCTGTATCTGTTTTGATGAAAATATATGTTTAACTATGACATGAGACCCATTTGCCATTAAATAGGCATATTTGATGGAGCCCTTCAACGGGTTTAAATAGATGAGATCATGTACCATCTTTATTGGGTTACATTAATTAATGTTGTTTGTGATGTTCGTCATTAAGCATGAGATAGTGGGATAGTGGTATCCTAACATCGGATTGTAGATGACTTTGTTCTATTCTATTGTTTGTTATCTAGCTCACAACATGTGTATGAGATTTTTGATATATGATTCAGTTATTTGTTATCTAGCTCACAACACTTGTGGATAATTTAAATATTTGTTTCAGTAGTTTTCATGCAATAATTCCATTATCTACTATCTAGCTCGCAACACGTGTGGGAGATTCAAATATTTGTTTTAGCAGGTTTCATATGTGTTTACATGTTTCAATGACTTGTTCTGTTCAGTTTAGTTTTAAATATTTGTTTAGTTCAATTCTGATTATGTTTTTATTCAGACTATGCATCTTGATTTCTATTCTGTTATGCTAGTTGTTCTATCTTATATTAGAAACATTATTTTCATATGTAAAGTAATTGTTTTGAAAGCATGTTTTATTTTGTTTTGATTATGAAAATATCCGTGCTCACTGAACCAATGATTTCAGCATGTTCAATAGTGTTCCTATTTATTTGCAAAACTAATCATGTTTACAGAGTTGACACCGTTGTTTTTAGATGATGAGGATGACAGGATAAACCATAGTGTGGATTAGTAGTGTTTGGAGATTATGGAGATTTGATTTAGTTATTTCAAATATTATGTTATTTTATTTCAGTTTTGTTTAAAGACCTATTTGATTTAGTTATTTTAATTTCTATTTGAGGAGATGTTATAGGTTAGTTAATTTCAGTTTCATGGAGATAGTTTGTTATTATTCAGGTTTTGTCTATGGACATCGGGAAAAGGGGAAGAAAATGATATAGTCATCCCTCCTTTTTTAGGTTCCAACCCCTGCTTTTCATTTCTTTTTGAGTTTGTGATCAAGTGGCTGACCTAGGGCTTAGGCTTTTTTGGGAGTCCCCACCAACTTGGGTTTACCGATGTAATTGAACATCGGCTTCCTTTCTAAAAGAAATGAAATCTAAACCCGGAGGTCTAGGGAGTTGATTCCTAATTCTAGTATGATTTTCAAAGAAAAATACAAGTTGTTTTGTTGCAATTGAGGAAGGTGTTAGGCACCCCAATTAAACCCACAAGTCTCAAGGCGTTTCCTTCCTCTGTTATCCCTTCTTTGCTAAGAACCATTAGAGTGATGCCTGTCCGACTTCAAATATTTGAAATGTTGTTCGTACCTTCTTGCTTGTCCCTCCACCTCTCCACGATTGTCATCAAACACCTTTTGTAGGCTATCATTTGAGCTTAAGTGGTTGTCGATTGCCACGTGTCTCCCCTTTGTTTGACGCCTAGACGAGTGCCTCTGGCCAATGAGTTGCTTCACCGGTGATGAATAGCCACTTATAACCTGATTTGTCGCCCTATTGTAGCAGTTGCAATCAACAGTGGTCTGGTAATTCCTCCCTGAACGTTGCTTGCAAGGGGTGTGACCTTTCTCCCATTCGTTCATCAGCAAGGACGACCTAGGTTCCATAAGCACGATGGAGAGAAACTCCTACTAGATAACAAAATGGAAGGTGATATGTCCATTGTTCACCCTCACTGACTTGGGCAAAGATCTTAAAGCACTTACTAAGATGCGTCCCCATTTTAATGAATGGTCCTCCACGTTGTTGGTGCTGATGAAACCCCCACAAATGTCCTCCACTGCCTACAGGGTGGTGATACTCCATAAGTGGGCTGAGGTACTAAAAAGTCTTAGCCAATAGCCCTTTTCCGACATCCCAAAAGAGTGCGCCCTCCTCGGGAGTTCCGAATATTGATTATGAACTTATAAACGTCTCATTCCTGTCTTCCCTCCTAAAGCACTCTTTTTGCTTCACGAGCATAGGGGAAGAACAAAATAACCATATTGTTTGGAAATCACTTATGCTTCGTCTGTTCTTCCCGATTTGAGTCAAATCTGATGGAATCCAGTATGAGATTCCATTGATTAGAAGGTTTTCCCACATCTGGTTGGCTGGATTAGAAACCAATCAATATTTATGCAAATCCAACATAATCCATTCCCTTTGTATTTCATCAATTCCTCTTTTCCATCTCAAAAGGTCGGATTTGTGATCAAATCTTGTATTACATCCTCTCTATTGTGCTGGCCGTTGTTCTCTAGTGGATTCTACCAGATTTGTTTTCTATTTCTTGGCAATCAAACAACAAATAGAATTGTTGTACTGTTTTCTATTTCATTTCTAATCCTTTCCAAATTCATCTGCCGTTTGAGATTCTATTCCTTTTTTCTATTCCATTCAAATCCAGACGATCAAACAAAGCCAGCTCTAAATTCCCCGAACACATTCCACATGGATTTCCCCATCGTAAATAGGGTTTGGGCACTTGGCATAGCCACAACCGGACAAGTGACCAGGCAGGGCCTAAGTTGCTTTGCATGACTATTTGCTTCCTCTTTGTTCACAAAACTAATTTCCTACCCTGCTTCCCAAAGTACCATTATTCAAGACCTTAACATATGACCTTATCTGAATCTGTTGGAGCTAAAATCGCCTTGAGCTGGTTCTTCCACCAGGAAATCCGACTGAGTTTATTCTCCTCTAGACGCCGGTGGTTGTAAGAACCGTTTGGACTCACCCTCCCACACACTTACATTATTTCACTCATTAGTTTTCTGGTTTTTTTTTTTTTTTTTCTACTGAAACGGACTGAAAAATTGATCTTTAACTCAGATTCCATTGCTTTCCTTTCCAACAGATTCCAGCCAATAGAAAGTTTTTGGAAAGCTGAAGAAAATTTTGGAAAAACTTTCCCCACAAACAGACAGACTTAATTCTTACATTTTGTTGATTACGAAAGACCAGGATGTTAGACACATAAAGGAGACATGACGAGAGTAATGTCATGGAGATTCAGAAGAAAACAAAATCTTACCAATATTGTTCCAAAGGAATAGATCACATGGTTATGTCCATTCAGTCTAAGTTTGAAATTGGTGGCCAAATCAGAAACATATTGGATTGAAATTTGGAATCAGTGAGACGCCGCAACAATTGAATACAGCTTAAGACAGACATTCCATATAAAGTGAATAGAGCTTAAGACAGACATTCCATAAAATTCAGGAAATCTCTCAGATACAGATTCCCGCAAGAACTTTGGGCCTCACAGATTTGCCAAGAGAAGTGTTTAGCAGTTGGTGGTCAAAATATCTGGTCGGGTCACGTGTTTCCTGGCTTTGTCCTCCAAGTGATGTCACCCTCATGCTATCCCAACTCGATCCGATTAAGCTAACTCCCATCTAGAATTATTCAATCCGATTCTTCCTTAGACAAGGCAGTACTCTAAAGTGGGAGGCATACAATCAAATTAACAGGTGGCGATAGAACCAGGAATCATGGAACCTAACCCATAATCTGCACATCACATTACACCAAAACCACTGGGCTATTTTAGAGCTTAAGAAACAGTACAGATATATAATACTGACAACAGAAAGAAATCAATATAGAAATAAAGAGAGGACCTACCTAAATTTACCTGAATGATAACTTTAAACAGCAGTTGTGCCACTGTTAGGCAGTTTAGATCACCTTTTTGTCAAGGACACCTTCAGGTAACAATACCCTGAAAACAGCATAGTGATGATTCAGGCTTTTCTCTCCCTGCAATCTATAGACGCTGCCCAATGCACCCGCATTGGGGTTTGGGAAAGCATAAAATATACGTCGGATTCTTTGATGAACAAGCGCCATGGCACACCTTCAATCATTAATGTACGGGTTTACATCAGTTAATTCAACATTTATCAGAACAAATAATGAAAATCCCTCTGATGCTTCAGAGACAGGTCTGAGCAGCTAGTAAGCGCTATTATGAAGCAGGGTTTGTTGATTCTTAAAATTATAGATGACTGCATTGAAAATAGCAACTTCTCCTTTTGTATATCTCAGTCCCAAGTGTCTATCTAATTCTTTGGTTCAACTGTTGATGTCAAACCAATCAAGAGGTCATTTGAGAGATAAAAAGTCATAGCTATAGCTGTCACCATAAGAAATTAATATTACAAATGCTCATTGACCCAAACAAGATGAAAGGTGCTTGCATGTAAAATTGAAGAGAGGCCATTGACATGGCAGGCATATATAAAAGGTTGTTGAGATCAATGAGGCTGATGAAAGATGAAGAGTAATAGCTACAAGAATCCAAAGACAAAGCTGACAATGCCTAACCTGCTAGCAGACCCTTTTGGCATATGCCTACTCTATAGGAGGGCAAATAGGCACACCTAATAATGCTTTTTTTTTTTTACGTTAAAACTAAAAGATAGATAACAGGACAATCTGAACCACTATTCACAGTATTTTTCCTCTTTATAAGCTACATGCACAGAATTTGGAACCCATGCATGAGTTCTGAGAGGTTCTGAAGCACCAAAAGAGTAGTGGTTACACTTGTAAAGAGGTTATCACCTGATTTTACGTCTCTACAACAGGACTGCCTGAGAGTCTGTAACAGAGTTTTAATAACTACGGGGGTTTCACCATGGTAGAAACTTGAAGTGAAAAGAATTTCAGAATGGATGATGAAAGAAAGAGAACATTTATGCAGGCACCTTGCATCAGTAGCCTAACCAATTAAGCAAAATGGCATGTGGAATATGAAAAAACCACTGATCCAAGATGGATGTATCCCTGTATAGTTTCGTTCTAGATAATAGACCAGTGGCTGCTTATATGATGAGTTATGATAAAAGCAATTTCAGGATGGAAGATGAAAAAATAAATAAACCCAAAAAAATAAAAAATATAGAACATTTATGGATCCAGGTACCCTGCATTCAGTAGCACAACCAATTCAAGCAAAAAATGCCTAGTGGGAACATTCAAAATCAATGAAATCCTTGATCCAAGATGGATGAATCCCTGTATCATTTTGTTCTATATAATAGACCACTGGCTATATTGTGGGTTATGACGAAAAATAATGATAAAATGCAACAAGATAATTTAATTTTAGGAACTTACATTGTGCATGGCTCCCAAACAAGATAGATATCAAAACCAGTACAAAGATAAGGCCGAACTGCTTCAGACTGTGAACCATTACTACAAGCTTTCAGGAGCATGTCATCATCATCCTGGAATAACATAATAGAATACTTAGCCTGTAACAACTTGGATTATGACAATGTTACACAAACTAAAAAGCTTGATATGTTCTGAGAGGTATCTGAAGCTTAAATGCCAAATACTATCAGGAGTCATTCATATCAATTATAAATTAAGCAGTATGAGAAAGGAGGCTCACTTTTGCAGGATGGGTCTTCTGCCTTTTTGCGGGTATGCTCACGGGTGTAGACTCCATATCATCCACTTGAATATCCAGACCAGCTGTGCTTTCAGACCCAGGGAATAGTTTCCTATCCCTGGCAGCAGCATATTCAATGGCAACAAGAGCTGCATGTCTTAAAGGATTCCAGAAACAATTGTTTCTTGTATATTGCTGTCGCTCTGTCCAACCCCAAGGATATAGACAAGAAACACCAGTATATGATTGCTGGTTTTCATCACGCACCCAATATGAGAGTGAAGGATCTCTAATTGTCACTCCATTTGCATCAGGTTGATGGGTGGTAAGGATTTCTGGCTGTTCTTTGCATCTGGCTTCCAAGATGGAATTTCTTGTAGGACTACGCAACAAACATGTTTGGTCACTTGCACTCGCAATTACCTGCCTTACTAAAGGATCAACAATTACTGCAGCATTGACTATCTGCATGATAGGAATAAAAGCACATTGAGATGTATGAACTCTGATTTCACAAACGATGATGGTATGATAACAAGAATACGACACTAATCCATGTCACTTGATTGGGAGACAACGGTCATTATCCATAAAAAAGTAATCAAAAAAATAAAAATAGAGAGAGAGAGAGAGAGAGAGAGAGAGAGAGAGAGAGAGAGAGAGAGAGAGAGAGAGAGAGAGAATGGTATCATTTGCCTTTCCTATGAATCTGGTTACAAGGTCAATGACTCAAATTATCACATATATTTACAACTGTAACAATAGAGATGTTAACTTGTGGACTACGAAGACAAGTAGAAATGTAATATCACCGAAACCTGTATGATAGCTTTTATGAGAACATCAATCATGAACATTATGTATTTGAAAGGGCTTTATACAATTGAAAGAATAAAAAAATAAAAAATAAAAGCAAAAATAAAAGAGCTAGAATTCAAAAGGCATTATTTTTCACCAATGGACCATTTCTATAACAGAATTAAAATATGCTGAAAAGGCATAAGGCCAAATCATAAAAGACATCACTAGTCCCCACATAAATTTCTTAATGGTAAAAGAACACCAAAGAAAAAGGAGAAGAAACAACGTTCAGTGGGCCAGTGAACAAAGGAGGAAAATTAAAAAAGTAAAAAAGAAAAAAAACATCAAAACACAAGAAGGGCTATCTCCCAATAACATCATTAGCCATCCCCCATAAAGAATAAAATGACACCTCATCATAATCATTCCTAATCGAACACCACTATCGGAGAATATTATAAACTAAAACATGCAGACTTTCCTGACATAAAACCTTGTTCTTGAATGGTCTCTTAAAGTCTCTTACTTATTTCCTTCCACACACACACACACACCAGCAATGATCTCCTGGGAGGTAACCTCCAAATAGCTTTAGGTCCTCCCATGCACACAAACCAGCATCCTGAGATTAGACCCGTAAAATCATGTGAAATAATCCAAGACATGACCGGATGAAGAGAAAGAAGTTTCACACTTTGTAAGCCATCGAACAGTGAACAAACATGTGGGCCACTGCTACCTCCTCAAACAGCAATTAAGCACACCAGTTTGCCAAAGTCCATCCTTTACTATTTAAATGGCCCAAAACCAATTTCTGACATGCCCTGAATCCAGATGGCAATTGAATACCAGCACCTGGCAATTAGGGGACCTCAAAACCAATGTTCATCTCTTAAATTCAGAGTAAACATGGCTCATGGTTTGCCTAGTCGAAAATTCAATAGCATAACAATGTAGGTAGGACCCATGGGGACAAATACCCCGTATCAAAGAGGGTGTCACATGATAGACCAAATATAACACTTCTATAACTCATCCATCTCCACAAAATATATAAACTGACTTCTTCACAGTTACTCATCCGGAAAAGGGATAAAACTACCACGAGTTGAATATACATCACTGGTCTCAAAACATATACAAGTGACCCAAACTACATACATGAGGTGGGAAAGTAAATACACAAAATCACTCTAAGTCCTGATTGTACACTCATATGTACAAGAATACATCAAAAACTGCCGGATATTATCCAAGAAAGCACTCCATAAGAGAAAAAAAAAGCACTTCGGAGTGAATACCAAAGAACCATATAATCTTCTGAAGAAATGGAAAACCTGCTGTGCTGTCTAATAAGGCTAAATAGAAGGATTTGACCGTAAAGCACCCTTTTCATTCTTTAGTCTAGAACCAACTATCTTTCACCCTAGGATTGAGGTAAAACTCCTTCAACTGATTGAGAAGACATGAATTCCTCTAGCTCCCAATCATCAGGGTTCCTTCTCAACTTAAGACTCTAAACTCCATTCTCACTACTCAAGTCATGATATGTGGCAATAACACACTGTTTATTGAATGCTAAGGAAATGGTTGGCACGAAGAGAGAGAGAAAAAAAATTGTGTTATTCATAAAAAAAAAGAAAAAAGCATGAAAAAGCCAATAAAAACATAATGATCCCACCACCTCAATTAAGTCTCCTCTCCTCTCATTCCCCCGTTTCTCCTCTCCTATCTAATCCTCTTCTCTCTCATCTGTGCAAAATGAAGCATTCTGGAGTGTGGAAACGGAGCTCTTTATAGAGGGTTGCAGAAACCCTTCTCTCTGGTTTTCGATTTTAATAAAAGATTCATCACCAACACCTCATTTCCTCTCCAAATTCAATGAGGTCAGATCCATTCCTTACCAGCCAAAAAAATAAAAAATAAAAAAACTCTATTTCGATCGGGACATCTAAAAACTCAAAATTAGATTTTCTAGAATTTAACAAAGAAAATTCTCAAAATAATATTGGCAATCATCAAATAAGCAAACCACGTACATAAAAATTCATGATAAATCATGTTCTCTAAAAAATGAGCATTAAATCTACTTGCGGGTGCCGGTGCTGATGTTAGTCGTACGGAAGTTGATTTCAGCGTTTGTACCGTTGATTAGCGATGAGTTTTGTAGTTGAATCCAAGATTGGAGTGTCCTCTGATACCAAGTTGGTTCCTATAGAAACGAGAGAAAGTAGAAGAAAGGAGAGAACGAGAGAGTTGAGATAGAAGTTGTCGATGGGAGAGAATTGGGTTTTTCTCTCCTATACGATTACTTATATATTTATTATTATAATGACAAAAATGCCCCTATATATAGGAGTATACCACAAAGATAAAATCCCCAAAATACACTCGCACCTACAAAGAGGGAGACCAAAATTGACATGGGTGCATGTAATTTAACGGAAGATATGACCCTAAATAGAGTGGAATGGCAGAATAAGATTCGTGTAGCCCACTCTAAATGGTTGGGATAAGGCTATTTGTTGTTGTTGGCGTACTATCTTTTTCAATCCAATAATTAAAATTAAAATTCGAATTTTTTTGTACAAAGTCTTCTATAGTTTGATTCAAAGATGCTTAGTTATTTACAAAAATCTTATATAAGGTAAAAATCCAAGGGGTGGTTCTTTATACTTCTATAAACTTGAGCACACAATAAGATAATATTTTTTAATGATTCATTACCACCTTCACATGATTCTTAAGTCTACATTTTTTGTGATTACTTACTTGCATTTGATTTGCATGTCATGATTCATTGTTACTTGTATTGTATAGCTTTTGGGTTTATTTATTACTTTATTCTCTTTATGGTATTGCAGTTGTAGTTATTTATTATAACTTATTGTTATTTAGTTCCTATCAGTAATAACTTATTGTAGTTGTATTTGTTGGTTATAGAAAAATTGTTATTTACTTCCTACAGTATCACCTATAAACCTATTACTTTCATTCTATTTCCTAGTCATTTTATAATATATTTTTAATGGTTTTGAAAATTACTTCCAATCCCAGTTGCCTTCTACTCGCTTCTCATTTCTCAAGGATTTATTAAGCCTCATGAATCCACTTCTGGTTTTTGATTCCTACCTTGGTAACTATGAGACAAACAGCTGCAAAGTTGATAGATCAACTAGAGGACTTAAACTAAAGTTACATCATGACGTTTTAAATCCTTTATTGGAACATGAGGGAGTTGGATTTGTGTGATAAAAGGGATTTTATTAATTTGATGGTGATTTCAATGTTATTTTGCTCTAGGAAACAAAGCTCTAATGTATAGAAAGAGATGTTTGCAAACACTGGCGGTGCTCATCTTCCCTTTAAGGGTGCAACAAGGAGTCAAGGGCTGCTCAAATTTTATGAAATTGAACTAAGGTGCTGATTGAGGCAGTTGAAATCGGCATTTTCTCTATTACTATCATAGGTAGGCTGAAAGAGGATTCCAAAACGTGAATGATCACAAATGTTTATGGGCTTACTGACCTCTCTTTGCGATGAGGACATCAGGTCCAAAGGTGCTTTCCAGACCTACTAGAGATGTTGCAGGAGAGTTGGACCACTGCTTTGGTTCCAGTAGAGGTCCAGAGGACACACATGTTGTGCCACATGCCTGGGAGATTTTTAGTCATGTTTAGGATTTATTTTTATTAGGTTACATTTATTTTTATGTCATTTTGTAGGGGGTACACATATGTGAGGGTAGTTTGGTCCAGATTTGTCTGATGAAGGCTATTTATGTCTACGCATGGTTTGAGGGTTATTTTTGAGTCTTTATTTTGTTTAGGGGTATTTTGGTCTAAAAGACCATAGTTTATTATAACCTAGTGGTGGGAATCTATTTAAGAGACTCACACGACTTGGCATTATTATTTATTACCGAGCAATAAAAGTTTTTTTGAATTTGGAGTTCTTCTCTAGTGTTTGGCTCAGAGGTTTAAAACCCTGGAAATGGGCTTGATTTCCACCAAGTTTAACAGTGGTGGTGGAGACCAGCACCTTCCCTTTGGGTTAAAAGGATCACCTTTACCTTAATTTCACTTCTTCTAACACTTTTCTTTAGAATTCAGCTTGCTGGAAACTCACTGGCAGCAAGGGATCTCTTCACCATAGACTACCTTCAAGGATTTGAGTTGATTCAAAGCTTCTTGGAGCTTCAATAGGGCTGGACGACACATGTGTTGGTGGAGGACTGCAGAAAACTGCATCCAAAATGAAACCCCATAACAGTTATTAGAAGGGGGTGGCACACCCTATACTTTTGGACAGATTTGGTATTCAGCCAAATCCACTCAATTCATTGGTTTTGGACTTGGATTTTGGGGGTGGTTCATGCTAGGAGACATCAAAGAGTACAACTACATCAAAATCAGGTTCTAATCCTCTTGTTTTGCTTTCTTTTGAATCCTTAATTAAAGTGGTAATTTGGTGGTTGATGTGGTATATACTAGGACTGCTATAGCTAATTTTCTGGGTGTTCTTCAACACCCACAGCCCCTAAATTTTAGCCCTGACACTACCCTAATCTAACCCTCTTTAATCCATTACAAAACCCCATGCTTTAGTGTCCCTTTGTGCATTATTTGATACACTTGAAATTTCTTGTACACCAAGTGTTTGATAAAATTACCACATGATATGTTTGCTGGATTTTCACTTTGAACAGCACCTATTGGTTTTCCAAACCCTTGGAAACCATCCCTTAGTTCTTTAAAGTGCCTAGGATCAGTCCCTATATCCTATTCGTCATTTTTTAAAAATATTATTCTCATTATTTGCCACTTTAGTGCACACTTTTATATATCCAGAATTTCTGGACAGCAAATATGTTTTCTACTTTTTTCTAATTTAGTTAGATGTTTAAGCATATTAATTAGGTTTTAATTATGCTCTTTCCTTTGTTTACCCTAATTCCTTTATTGCACATCTAATTTAATTGAAAAACTATCTAATTTGCTTGCTTTGATGCTAGTAGAAATCTAGGTTATAGTGTTATTTCACTTGTGTGATTTTATGTCTAATCTCCTTAGCACACACATCACATACCTACATGCATGCTGCATCACTTTGCAGTCATTTTATGATGAATTCAAATGGGTAGGGTCATGGAGTTTAGGAGGCGATTTTAATGAAGTTATGTCCCCAGGGATATAAGTAGGAGGGGCGATTTGAAGGGGTATGACGGAGTACACCACCTTGATTAATGGGCTAGGGCTCTGTGATGTGCAGTTGAATGTTGCAGCCTATACTTGGTATAATATGCAGTCCTCTATCAGTTTGAGTAAACTAGGTAGAATTGTCTTTTAAGCAGAATGGGACCTTCTCTTTCTGAATATGTGGCTGGAAGCTCTCCTAAAACCTACATTAGATCACATTCCTATCCTCTTGACTATTGAGCAATAGTACTTATCTGGTGGATAATTGTCCCTTAAGTTGAAACATGTGGTTGTTCCATCCGAGGTTTGTTGATAGAGTTAAAAATTGGTGGGCTTTGTTCCATGTTAAAGGTAGACCTGACCTGGTAAGCAGTTTAGGCTAAAACTAAGGATGTTCAAAGAAAAATTAAAGGAGTGGAATGTATAGAAGTTTCGGCTGGTGGAAGAAAAAAATGAACGGGGCTTTGGAGGAAATCTCTAGTTGGGATAGAGGGAGGAGGGTAAGGGATTGTCGAAAGAAGAGTACTGATTAGAGAAAAAAATAAGACAGATTTCAGTCAACTAGCTTTAATGGAAGGGTGAAATGGAAATAGAAATCCAAAATTCAGCTGCTCAAAGAGGGGGATAATAATACCAAGTTCTTCCATAGGATGGGTACAACTAGATGAAATGTCAATAAAATATCTAAGCTGAAAATCAATGGGGAATGAGTGGAGAATGGCAACAAGATTAAATCTCATGTGATGAGTTTTTCAGAACCTCTCTATTCTGACTCACATATCTATAAACCAAGTTTGGAATGATTGCCTTTCAGGTGCATTGATGATTGTTCAAAGGACTTTGGAGAGACCAATCGTGAAAGATGAAGTGAAGAGGTGATTTGGAAATTGGCAAGGTATAAAGATTAGGAGCCTGATGGTTTTACTATAGTGTTCTTAGGGGTGCTGGACTGCTGGCAAATAATCAAGCAAGATATCATGGCTGTTACTAAAGATTTCTACCAAGAGGATACATGGACTATGGATGCATGCTACTTATATTACTATCATCCCAAAAGTAGAGGGAGCAGATACCATTCTAATTTCAAGCCTACTAGTCTTGTTGGAAGTGTATACAAGATCATTTATAAAATCTTAGCTAATAGAGTGAGAGATGTTCTTCACCAAGTAATCTCTCCAAATGAAGGAGCTTTCATAAAAGAAAGACTAAGCCTTGATGGGGTTCTAGTGACAAACGAATGTATTGATTTAGTTGTCAAAACAAGAAAATTTGAGATACTCTGTAAAATCGACTTGGAAAAGGATTATGGCAAGTATTGGGCCTTCCTTGACCATGTGTGAAATAAAGGAAGTGGATGAGAAATTGCTATGGTACAACATCCTTTTCTATTCTAATCAATGGATCTAAACGATATCTTAAGAGTTCAAGGGGGGTCTACACCAAGGGGATCCTCTATCCTCATTCCTCTTCCTAATAATTGCTGAGGCCTTGGGGCTATGCTAATGAGAGAAAAACAAGGTGGGATGGTAGAGGGATTGAGTGTCTCCAATGGGGCTAATCATTACCCATCTTCAATTTGCAGACGACACCTTATTCTTTTGTGCTAATTTCCAAAAATAGATCGCGTATATGAAATGTATGTTAAGGTTTGAAGTAGTTTCTGGCCTAAAAATCAATTTCAGAAAATCATTCATTTTAGTATTGGACATGTTCCAGAGATCCAAGAGCTTCCAATCGATTGGGGTGTATCGTGGGACTTGGCCTACATCCCACCTTTGTCTTCCATTGAGAATCTCGCCAAGAAGAAAGGAAGCTTGGAATCTGATTATAGAAAGAGTACAAATAGACTGGCAGGTTGGGAGGGATTATATCTCTTGAAAGGGGTAAATTAACTTCTATCAAAGCAGTGCTTGCGAGTCTTCTGATTTATTTCCTCTCATTGTTTCTAATTCCTTCATCTATTTCTAGAGCTGTACAGAAGATAAGAGAGAGACTTCCATTGGCAGGATTAAAAAAAGAGTTTGCACATAAATTGGTGGCCTGGAAGAATATATGTAAATCTAAAAAGGAAGGTGATCTTGGTATTAGAACTATCAAATTAATCAATAGATCTCTTCTAACTAAATGGCTACTGAGGTTTGGTAATGAAGAAAGCATATGGTGGCTTCAAAAATATGGGATGGAATGTAAATGAGAATATAAAAGAGTTATAGGCCCCCATGGTACTAGCTGTTGGAAGAGCACAATGGCTCAACTAACCAAGTACAGAAGAGGTATTCAAATAGAGGTCAGCAGAGGTGAACACACATAACTTCATAATCCTCTTCATCTGAAGTCCTTTTGGCCTCTTCGTTTTTTTACGCAAATGGTGGTTCAGCATAAGTCTCCATCATAGGTTCATTGGGCTCATCATCTTCATCTAACACGTCTTCATTAAGAAGTTTTTGAAGAAGTAATTCATATTTGCTTCTTAGAATACGATACTCTTCTGTCTGCATGATCTGTCTATCCTTCCATTCATATTTGAGCAGTTCACCATGTACACAGAGAATTCTTCTCGTGTAGACTCCTCTGAATTATACCATACAAGTTCTTAATATCGGTAGAAACTTATAAGCTGGTTGGATGATACTTCCCAACAATATATGAGATAAGCCATTGTTGGGTTGGAAGGATTTGCTTTGATACCAATTTGATGTAGGACAGCTTGTGGGGCTGTTGAAATCCTGTGGGTTATGGACCCAACAGTAGACTTAGAATAGGTTAGGAACTAGCCAAATGTATGGTTTAAAAGAGATCAATTTGAAGTTTAGTCAAATCTGAAAATTCTGGGCAGAATAGAGGTGGTCTTAAGAAAATGAGGTTAAGCTAATCTGAATGAAACAAACTTTGGCATGGAACTAGGGAATCAAATGAAGAACAAGTTCACAATATTTTAGACCCAAAGAATAAGTCTAAGTATATGAACATTCAAAACTTAGACCTAAGATAGAAGAAGAAGTAAAAGAAGGAAGAAAGATAGGGGAGCCCAGCCTCAACTCAAGAGAAGAAGAAGATAGACACCAACAACCTAGCTGCATGGTGTATTAGGGAGGTCCGGCCTCAACCTATGTTTTAACAAGGGAGGCCTAGCCTCAACCTCAACACCAAGCCCAACTTTGAAAGAAAACAATAACTCAACTCCATTCAATTCATTGGGAAGGAAACCCTTATATAGAATACAATGAGTGCTTGGTAGCCTAGAAACTACCTTAAAGATAAATCAAAACTATCTTAAAAGAAATAGAAACGAACAACTAGGCTAATCTTTCTAAATCCTAGGTCTTTCCAAATTTAGAAATAATTTATTCTCCTACCCACCAACATTATAAGTCTTAAAAGGAGACAACTAATGAGAATCTAAAAGGATCCTTAGAATAGTCAACCAACACAAGTGGGACCCCCATTGATTCTCACTTTATTACAAAATAACCCCAAACGTAAAGCAATAACAAATACCCCCTTACATGTTCATACCACCCCTTTGTAGCCTTTATTTGCAGCACTCCTCAGCTGAAACATGGACCCCTTGATCATCCATGATCCTCAAGCTTTTTCTTGGTGATCCGATATTCTCCCGCATCATACCTATAACCTCTTATTTTCATTTCATTTCCTAGTAATTTCATAATAATTTTTCTAATGGTTTTCAAATTGCTTCCAAATCACACTTTACTCGCTTCCAGCTCGCTCTCCAATTACTTCCTAATAATTTTTGCTTCTTGTTTCCCTATAATTTATTGAGCCTCACTTCTCTTTCACTTCTCGCTCTAGTAACTATTGTTTCTACTCCTATTTTTATCATAATTTCATTCCATATATCTTATTTTAGTCCGGCTTATCTTAAAACTTTGGATTCTAAAACAATCATTTATAGTTCTAACTTGGCATTGACCTCTTCTCTAGTCTTGTCAAATCAAAACTATATCATCAACAAACAACATATACCATTGGACCTCCTCTTATATATGCCTATTCAACTCATCCAAAACTAATGCAAATAAATAGGGACTCAATGCTGACCCCTAGTGTAAACCTATTATGATAAAAAACTTGTCGTCTCTCCCTCAATCATTCTAATACTAGTTACCATTCCAGCATACATATTGTCACAGGGTCAAAACACTTAGATTTTTTTTTCTATAGTGTTCTTCCTTGTGATGGCACTAAGTCTCAAAGACTTAGCCTACAACCTGCTCAAGAGAGGGAGGAAAGGGTCTTTGCAACACCCATTAGTGCACATAAGCCCACTGTACTCACCCACAACCCACACAAGTAAACCAAACACATCCACACTGCACACACTGAGTTGTCAAAGGGCTACAACCCACACTTTATTGCTTCACAAGGTAGGGACTTCTCACAACCCTTGCCTGTCCCAAGGATGAGGATGGCTGACCCTTAAATAGGTCAGCATATACAAAATACCTCAGGTTGGCTCGTAGGCCATCTGTCTTGTACAAAAATGTTTCTCAAGTTCATGGAGGACTTTCATCGAACACCTGGCAGGCATGGCACCCAGCCTATGGCTTGCCATGTAACTGCCCTAACTGAAGCATCCTGGTGTCTTCCCTGATCACCATCTAAGTGTCCATGCCTTGTTGTGTTGCCCTTATAGCCATGCCAACACTTTGGGAAGTTTGCCCACGACCTACCCCAACTGTTGTCGAGCCTGGCCCATGTGCCATGCACACACTCAGCCCTGTGCATGCAACAACTGCCCATGGCCTGGAGGACACGTGCGCGCACCCAACCGCCCATGGCCTGGAGGACACGCGCACGCGCCCTTGCTTCAAGTGCTTGCGTGAGCTCATGCTAGCACGCTTATGCCTAGTGCCCATGCTCACGTGTCTGCCTTCTTTCCTGCGCATGCCAAGCATCCTACTATGTTCTTGCTTGTGCACCTGGCCTTGTGCTTGGTCTTATGCCTATGCTGCACGCCCTTATGCCTCCTGCTAATGCTACTGCGCGCTTGTATGCATCTAATCGCCTCCAGTGTCATGCCAACCTGCCTGTGCGCCTGGGGCTTAGATGTCCATGTGTTGGGGACTGCCTAGGCTACTTGGGTCGTTTGCCCATGCGCAGCCTAGTGCTATTGCCTTGGTCCATGTGGTCTTGGCTGCCTGGGTAGTGTGCCCATGCTCAGCTCTCATGTCACCATCATGTTGGGCACTTGCCAATGCATGCCCCTCCTTGGCTGCTTGCACCACCGATGGCCTTGCTGCCTATCCATAGCCTGCTAGCCAACTACCTAGCCTTGTACCTTGGTCAAGGCTTTGGGTCATGGGTGTTGACCTTAGGCCATCACATAGCCAACACTCAATGCTATCTTTTAAGGGGCTAATAGACCACCCCCACCAGATGAACCCGACATCCTTGTCGGAATTGAGTTCAATTACTCTTTCACCTATTTCTCAAATTGCCACAAAGTAGTGTCCTTCTCCTAGCTTGCTTCATTCTCCGGTTGTCCCTTCCATTGCACCAGAAAATGTCCTCCGGTTCTTCTTGCTCTACCCTATGGTTTTATGATCAAGTATCTTCTCGACTTCATGGGTGAATTACTTTTGAATTGTTGAAGAAACTCTTCGGGAGGTTTGCCTTATGGTGTTTACTAAATCTGGGTGAAACTTCTTCAAGAGACTTACATGAATGGTTGGATAAATCTTCAATCTCTCCAACAGCTTCAATTTGTATGCCACTTTGCCCACCCTTTGGACAACTTCAAAAGGTCCATCATACCTTGGAATGAGCCCTCTATGAGCCTTTTGCTGCTGATCTTTTTCCAGATCTGTGGGGTAAGTTTCAACAAAACTTGGTCACCCATTTCAAACTCAACAAGTCTTTTTCCTTCATTAGCCCACTTCTTCATTCTTTTGACTGCCTTGTGCAGGCTGTCCCGTGCTTCATTAAAAAATTCTTGCTTGGATCTAGCATACTTGTATGCTATAGGGCAACGCCCTTGAGACTACTATTTAACAACTTCATTCGGTGTCATATGCTGCTGTCCAATAGTCAGTTCTAAAGGGCTTTTGCTGGTGGAGGAACTTTGTTGCCAGTTAGTAACAAAACTGGGCAGTGTCTAAGAGATCCACCCAATTACTTTGGCTAGTAGTGACATAGTGCCGTAGGTACTCCTCAAGCAGCGCATTCAGCCTCTCGGTTTGTCCATTTGTTTGCAGGTGATTTTATGTGGAGAACTTCAGTTCAGACCCCAAGAGATTAAACGATGCTGTCCAAAAATGTCCCATGAAACGAGTGTCTCAGTCACTGACTATATCCTCTAGTATATCCCAGTACTTCACCATATGTTTGAAGAACAACGATGCCACTGCCTCTACAGTGCATGCATGTGGTGCTGAGATAAATGTGGCGTATTTTGAAAACCTGTCCACTACCACAAATATTGTCTTGAAGCCTTGGACTTTTGGTAAGTTCAGAATAAAGTCCATTGAAAGGCTTTGCCAAGGTCTCTCGGGTATGGGCAAAGGTTCTAATAGCCCCGCTATTTTTCTCTTCTTTGTCTTGTCTTATTGACAAACCAAGTAGGTCTTTACATAAGTTTCAACATCTTCCTCCATTTGAAATAACTTCGATTAAGAAGTGCATGAGTTCTCTCCTGCCCTGGGTGTCCAACCCATAAACTATCCTGGGGTCTTCTTCAAAAGTTCAGATCTGATCCCTCCTGTACTGGGTATAAACAGCCTGCCTCCTTTGGCAAACAACAGACCATCTTCTTCCCAAACTATCCTAGTAATGCCCTCGCGAACTTGCTGCAATAACTTGATGCAAGTCTGGTCCTTAAGCATCTCAGCCTTGATGCGAGGTAAGAAATCCATCTCGATGGCACCGATGGTAGCCACCATCTCTTCTATCTCTTTCCTACTCAAGGAATCCACCACTTGGTTTAAGCGGCCTGGTTTGTACTCAATTTGCACGTCAAATTCCGCCAAGAATTCTTGCCAACACGCTTGTTTTGGAGACAACTTCTTTTATATCTCGAAGTAAGTTGTGGCGATGTTGTCGGTGCGCAGCACAAACTTTGTCCCCAACATGTAGTGTCGTCATATTTTTAGCAAGGTTCAAAATATCATTATCGCAACTCGTATTACGGACCCGAGATACGGGTATGTCTCGCGTATCGCAGCTTATCGTGGAGATGCGGCGTCCGAAACTGAGAGACGGGTGAGATACTGGTTAAATGTGAATTTTGATTTGAAACTTTAGGATTTGATAGAATAATCACTAATTCACACTTAAGAATCATTATATATAGGAAATAACCATCTATGATGGTTGAGAGAACCGTCATCTTTATGACATACATTATCGGTGATGGAATCTATGGAAATACTATGTAAACCTTAGAATTTTTTAATGTAATCTTAGGAAATGTTATAATAAACATTATTAAATACTTATAAACCATTATACTTCATTACACACTTGGGTATCAGTAGTTAGGAATCGGTGCCCTCGTAACACTCGTTATCGTACTTGTGCAGAATTTTAAGTGTTAAGAGGTTGATAAATAAGTAAATAGCACTACACATTGCAAAAAAAATAAAAAAAAACTATAAATCCACATCCAAAAGTATTATAAAAGTAAACTACAACAGTGAAAGTTTTGAACTAGAGTAGAGAAATATAATACAGTAAGATAGAGTCATAGAGAATAATACCAGTGCCAAGGGCCAAGACTGCTTCCGAGTTCCAACCATCTCATTCCTCATCAATTCCACTTAGAGTTTCAGGGTGGCTGATAATCATCATGGCTATCCCTGTCTGGTAGATACTGTTGTTGCGGTTGTTGTTGATATTGATACCGCTCTTCAATTAAGTGGCAATAATCTTGCCATGAGATAAATGGACAATGCCATGCCTGATAGTCATAAACATATCTCTCGTATATCGTTTCATTTACTCTTAAGAGCATCCCATATTGTGGAAATCCGGACACTACATACTGAATTTAAGGATGAGAAGATGTAATAGAAGGACCCTGATTGTTCCGACGAGATTGAGGGTCCTGACCCTCCCGATCATATGATGATGTGGATGCGGTTACGGAATTGGGCCTACCAGCTGTAGGTAGGAATCTGTAGTCTATGTACTGCTGCTATTGACTAGGTCTAAAGCTAAAGATATAATCAATCCATGATCCCTCCTGACTATGTATTACTACTAGTAGTAGACTGAGGATAGTGAGCAAACTGAGGGTAGTGAGGGTGTTGCCAAAAATAAATCCCACTGAGGCTCATGCTATCAAACGACCCTGCTAACATATCAACTGTGTGATGGGAGGAATTACTCTCACCCTCCTGATCTCTCCTAGTCTTATCGGACCTTCACCCTCGATTCTCACCTCTTTTTCTCATAATAAGATGGATAAGGAGGCATACGTGCACCATTAGTCAGTATCTTGAGTGGCATGGTCAAATGTATCATGTCTTGTGAATGGGCTAAAGGGTCTCTGACTCGTCCCATCACCACCATATGGTCTCTGTGTCATACCAGCACTATCACCATCCCCTCCATCATCATCAGTATTCTCCTTCTCCTCCTCCTCCTCCTCCATGACCCCCTTCATCTCCATCATCATCACCACTATTTGAGGAGCTAGCACTAGCAGCACTTATAGACTCATCAACTAATCCACTTGCAACTGCGGGATTTTGTTAGCCTTGTGTTTGGTTCCATTGTTGTGTTTACATAAATGCTTCAACATCTACTCCCATATGACTTGGTATATGAGAGCTCGGTCGTCCACTTGCCTCATCCAATACTGGCTCTCCCGCCTCCTTAACCCACTCGTATAGTGGGTCATCATCTCCATCGTCGCAGAAAATATCTATAAGATCAATGGGGCTGGTGTACTTTTCAATATTTTGTTCTTTTTTTGCTTGCTTTAATCTCAAACGTAAGTTGTAATAGACAAACACAAGTTTTTGAAGCCTTTTATGTCCAAGTCTATTTCGTCTTTTGGAGTTGATGAGATTAAATGTGCTCCAATTCCTCTCGCAGCTAGAAGAAGATGCGGTCTTTGATAAGATACGAATGACAATCCTCTTTAGGTTGGGTGCTTGTGACCCATGTAATACCCATCACTCAACTGCAAAAAAAAAAAAAAAAAAAATGTATATAAGTAATTATTGGCTACAACCTTTATTAAATTTCTATTGAAAAAATGACATAAAATTACCAATAACTGTCTAGTTTTGTCCCACCTTTGCAGCGCCTTGCACAAAAGACCCAATTGGATCCTTAAAGTACTTTATCTGAAATTAGAGGGTTCCAAAAGTCAGTAAACTAAATTGTATAGAGGAGGAAAATAAAAATAGTGATAGTGGTAATTGCGGTTATCTTTGCAAGAGCATCTGCATGTCTACTGGGATTAGGGTCAAGTTTCGTAATGACTGTTTGTATAGCCTCAAAAAAACATTGGATCTACTCCAATATTATGGTAGTATTGCTATTGAGGATTTAGATAGTATGCTAAAAATCAAAAAAATACATAAACATTTCAAAACCTAACCTTAACCAATAATCAAATAAATATTACTTAAGAAAAATAAAATAATTTACCAGCTAGATGTAGTGGATGGATAAGCATCTTCGTCTATCGAGTATTAATGATCTTTATATAGCCTTTGTGACCTCTTGGGATAGCTGCCTTAATTACTTCTTTCATTAACCTGATGGACTCATAAATGTATCACATGGTTGGTTTTTTGTCCCCATCAACCATCCTTAGAACCCTCACCACTGGCTCTAATATGCTCATTACCGTGTAACATTGATTCTAGAAGGAATGATTACACACAATTGATTCAATTAATAGTCCTGCTGGACTATCACTCTCCCTATAATCATACCATTGGAGTGAAGTAAACAATTGCTTTAAACCGGTCTTCTTGTTTAGGATACTCTGCAATGCTATGTAGTTGGTAGCAAAGCATGTAACACCTGGTTGCACGATATCACCTCCACATCTCTCCCTCATTATCGCCAATACATACCCATGGTTATATATGAAGTAGGTGATTGTCCTAGCATCTTCCATTGCCTTCTTTATAGTATCTAGGTTTTCCATGTCCTTAAGCATGAGGTCTATGCAATGGGCTGCACATGGGGTCCAAAATGGATTATGTTTTTTCATTAACTTCTTTAAGTTTTCTTGAAATTGCTATCATTGCCTGTAACTAGTTGGACCACATTTTCTTTGCCTACCTCAATAACGTTATCTAATAAGCCACATGTGTATTTATAGTCCTTGATAACCTAAGATGCCTCCACAGATTTCAAGAACATGGTGATTCCATCATAGTAAACAATAAAATTGATGATTGACTATCTCATAGAACCAGTCCAACTATCACACATGATAGTCACCCCATACTCTAGCCATTTTTTCTTCAATCCACCTATAAACCCATCAAGGGGTTCCTTCTCATGGTCCAGATACTTCTCCATCACCTCATATGCAATGGGTGCCTTCACACTCGGCCTTACCTTTGCAACCTCATCCATCAATTTCTGAAGGAGAGA
>JAOXJP010207761.1:0-11941 GCA_025762735.1 Platanus orientalis
GAACCTATGACATTAAAAAAAAAATAGTTTAGTGACCCCTACCTCTTGGTTGATGCAAAATTTGTTCCTAGCTTTGTTCTTCATAAAAATTTTCAAATCTTTGCAAAACCTAGTTTTTCCTCTTCATTTTTCTTCAAAATCCCTATTCTTGCAAAGTTTCTTCTAAAGATCCTCTTTCTTATGAGTTTCTATGTTTTTATAGGTCTAAATAGAAACCTTAATCCTCAATTTCGTGTTAAGGTATAGTGAAAAAAATCTTTAAAATTTTGTAAAAATCGAGGTTGTATGGAATTCTCTGCTTTTATGATGTCATCCCACTAAGAATTTTTTCAGCACAGATACCCAGTGAAAAAATGACAAACGTTTTCTACAAAACTCGGATTCACTCGCTAATTTTTGTTGGAAATTAGACTTCAAGACCTTTCTAAGGACATAAAGATTTCTTACTAACTCTTCCTACATTTGTATTGGTGAATTTTTATAGTTACCTCAAAATCTACTGATTCAGACTATACTAGACGACATAGACACTTGGTGGAAAAATTGTCATAACTTCTTTTAGAAAACTTTAATTCACTCATTTTTTATCGCATTAGAAAGTAGATTCATAGATATTTCCAAGAATATATTATTTGAAGGATGATTCATATGGGATTGATACATATTTATTTATGAAGTTATCCTAATTGTTTGGGACAGCTTCAGAACTTATCATGTCATTAACCCTTTTTTTCTTAGTAAATTGTCTTTAACCTTTTCATTTGGTATCCGTTTTTCTCTTCGTTTGTTACACAGGATTCTAAACTTTTATGCCTATCCAAAGGTATAATTTTTACTCATAGATTCTTTCTATATTTTCATTGGTACCTTTATAAAGTTGTGTCAATATTTAGATCAATATATATGCATTTAAGTGGTCCTATGTGTGTATAAAACTTATGTGACATGTGTACAATAATATGTGCGTCATGGTGTGGGGTGTTACAAAACCTCATAAACTCTATAAACTTGGTCTTGTATTGTAAAACTATGTAGTTCCCCTAAATCAAGCCCACGAATTTGGCTTCCTTAGCTTCCTTGATACTGCGAAATATAGTTAGCTCAGAATGCACACTTAATCATATCCCAAGTGAGTGGCTCTTCAACTTGAATGGGAAAAGTACCTTAGGAGGCTCTCCACCAATGCTCAGCTTCCCCCTTTACCAAAAATATTGCGAAGGAGGCCTTTTAAATTTTAGTGCAATCAACTACATCAAATATTTTCTCAAGTTTCATAAGCCAAGCTTCTACAACCATTGGGTCTGTAGTCCCTCAGAATTTGGATGGCCACATTCTACAGAACTGCTCTAATGCGTCGTTCCCCTATTTTACATGACTATCTCGCGCAATCATGTGTCTATTCATTACCTTGGCTAGGTTTTGACAGCTCTAAGTGTCCTAGTAGGGTCCTCCTATTCAGCTTGAGCATCCGAAGAGGTCGATCTGCGAGGTGACATCTTGCTCATTAAAACCATCAAATAAACTCAATGTTAGACTTCTAAAAAATAATTAGTCCATCCTCAAATATGTCAGACTTATCAAAATCAAATAATAAATCGTAAACTGCTATATCTCTAAATCACATTCTAATGTCTCTTCTATGTTTCATTGTTTTAACTATTTCTAGACTTCCTTCTAATGTTTACCTTATAACTTTCTAATTTTCCTTTAAATTCTAAAACCTAGAGCTTATTCAAAGATGTCTATAGAACCTCAAATCTTAAGCTCTGTTACCAACTCTTTCATTACCTAAAGCCCATACCTGTAAGGCTACGAATTTTAACACATGGCATTAATGCATTCATACCAATACCATTTAAATTGCTTGTAATTTTTTGCCTTTTACCTTTCATACATATACAACAAAATTTTCATAAATAAATTATAATCATTTTATTGCATTCAAATAAAATCCATAATCCATATTCCATATTCCATAATCCATAATCCATAATCCGTATATAAAATCCACCATCCATATGTTTAAAACCATAATTTGGCATAATCTAAATAATAATAAACCATCTCTACACAACTAAAATAATTAAATTAACCTATAAAATCTCATCAAAGAGAACTAAAAAAACTAAACTAGATTAAATCAAATCTGTCTCTAAAACAAATACTAAATATAATAACTGAAACAAAACAATTATGTCTTATGTCTAATAAATAAAAAATATGAAAGCTAAATCTCTATCTCCTCGCTCTACTAATCAACGTTATGGTCTACCTTGTCATCCTCATCATCTAAAAACAATGGTGTCAATTTTGTAAGCGTGATTGACTTTGCCAATAAACAGGAATACTAAAACATTCTGAAACACTTAGGTTAATGAATACAAATAATTTCATAAACAAAATAGAATTGAATATGCTTTTAAAAACAATTATTTATCATAACTTACATACTAAAAATAATGCTTCTTGAACTAAGAAAGAGTAGAAAATAGATTAGAACTGAGATCAATGTGCATAATTGAACAGAAACATAATCTAAAATATATAACTGGATATTGAATTGAACTAAACATAAATCAAGGTATAGAACTAAAATTGAATAGAGACATGTACCAAAATGTATATAAATATATGAGACTTGTTGAAACAAATATTTGAATACCTCACACGCATTGTGAACTAGATATTAGATAGCTAAATTATATACCAGAAATCCATTACACATGATGTGAACTAGATAACAAGTAACATAACAGTACAGAACATACGTAACTACAATCCAATGATAGGATACCACTATTTCATGCCTAGTGATGAGCATCTAATAGATATCATTAATTAATGTGACCCGACGAAGAGGGTATTTGATCACATCTATATAAACCCGATGAGGAGGGCCAAATCAAATATACTTTTTTAATGGCAAAGGGGTCTTATGTTATAACTATTATTAAACATATAGTTATATCAAAGCAAACATATAACTTTATAGAAATTAACATATGTCAAAGTAGAATAAAACTAATCTTTTAAACAATCTTTAATCATTCAAATGATGCATATCTTTAAGACAAAAGCAGAAATTAAGAGAATTTGAGCCACCTAAGCACTTAGCTCTATGAATTTGCACATTAATCTTCTTAAAACGATCTTTAAAAATATGTTTATTAATAATCATTTGAAAACAATTTCAAAACATGCCACTCTTTCAAAACAATTCAAAAACTGAGTATCCTTATACTTTTGCAAAACAAAAATTAAAATCTTATAAGAATCAATTTAGATAAAAGAGAAGAGATAGAACATAAACTTCTTTTAAAACATAATTTTCCTCTTCAAAACATGGTAAAAAAACTTAGGTAAATCGAAACCATCATGAATCTTTGCAACACTTGTACACCAACGAATTTAAGAATTGAAAAACATTACAAAATGATGTAAAAGGGTTAAGGTTATTTGCAACATGGATTTCTCATCATTCTAAGAACCTATGAAATCAAAACTTACAAAATCTTCACGGTTTCTTACAAAAATGAGAATCAAAGTGTTCTACGAACCTAATATCATTAAAAAATGATGTAAAATGTTCTAAGTTATTTACCTTTTGATTTGAAACGAATCCCAAACTAAAGTTTTATGTTCTTAAAAAATCTCCAAAATCTCTTCAAACCTTTGCTTTCTCTTTGTTCTTCTTTTCTCTTTTGTTTTTGGCATTTTTGTGTCAAATTAGGTAGAAATCTTTTGCTTTTATAGACTCTAGAGGAGTCTTAAATCAAATAGGAAAGTCCCCCACTGTCAGAAGTCACGAAGGAGTGACTTTTCAAAAATCCTCGAAGGGCTGATAAATCTGGGGGTGCCTGATTGATCAGGCTACCAGGGCTGGATCAATTGGGGATCCTCCCTATTAAGTCTTCTAAGTTATTTCACGGGTCAACCATTGTCTCGGGAATTTTGTGAGCACTCACACACATCATCTCTTGGCCTTGTGAACCTCATATACCTGATTGAGCTTGGAGTTGATTAGTTGGTGATTCTTGGTATCCTCTAGAGTTGTTTGCTTGATTTGAACATGACTTGTATCACTTGAATACCTTCCTTGTATTGGTGATGGTCTTCATGCTTGACACTCATATGCATTTTACATTTTGCATTACATTTTGAGACATTGGCCTATGCAACAAGACTAGGAATGAAATTGACAATACATGAATTAACATAAGTCACTTGGAAACTTTATCCATATATCTTCAATTCTATAAATGCACTAAGAGAGAAAAGGACACAAGTATTGTATTAAAGTACTAAATCTCAAGAGAGTTTTTTTTTTTGGATCGCAAATATCTAATGTGTTCAACATCACCCTCCCCTATATTTTTAAACATCTACAATGTTTATTTTTTCATTTTATTGACACACACCGATGCACATATAGGGGGAACTCCACAGTGGACAACAAAAGTGATCGCATTTACAATGTTTACAGCATTGTGAATCACAGATCATAGAACTAACCGGTTCGCTGAAATTAGTCATTCACAAATCTTGGGAACTCACATATTGGCTCATTCGTTGAACTGGGTCAATCACAGATCTAATCTTTTTCCTGGAACTTGATTAGTCACTAAACTGACCGTTTCTTAGAATGTGTTCAATCACAGAATGCAGTTAGTCTTGCGATGATGTACATCTGTAATATACAAAGTGCACCTGACTCATTAACTTTTTTCTAATGGGAGTGAGAGAGCAGACTCCAAGGGTTCCTCCCATAGCCCTCTAAAGCGGAGGGAAGGAGCCATTTGAGGGAGTGAGCGACGTATGAGTGTTTAGTTATTAGGTGATTAAGTTTTTAATCCTAACAGACATGGAACTAAAAGACAAACAAAACATAAATAAAATTATAAAACTCTTTAAAAGATGAAGATGAAGAAGAAGAAGAAGGAGAAAAAAAGAACCTCTTTAAAAGAAAATGTCGTTTTCATTTTCAGCATAACGTTGCACACACGGTAAGAATTCTAAACTCTTGAGCCCAAACTTCTTCAGTGGAAAGACCATTCAGCCAATTAGCGTTTACCAAGGCCAAAATAATCGGACTAGTCCTCTCTGCAACTCTGATAATTAAAAAACCTTTTAAGTTTTAATTGTGCGTCATGTATGCGGCTGTGGAAAAAGAAAAATAACCTCCCAATGTTTGTGATAAACAAGTCTGTCTATGATGAAAACGTTTAAAAAATTGCTCAGTTGAAAAAGTAGGTGCTCAATCACATCATCTCTTGTCTCAATGGACAGGTGCCACGCTGTGGGATGTGACACAATTTTTTATAAAGGGTGTATTGATAAATACACGTTATCCTAATACCCTCCTTTGACTCATGTATATTGATTCAAACACCATTTTTATCCCACGTGTCATTCACGGATTGAAAATGGAGTGATATCCGTCCATTTAGACCGGATATAGATCAAACTCATAAAAAAAGACACCAAATTCAAAAATGGGAACTGCTATTTACACCACATAAATTTCTGAACTTACCTCACTTAAAATTTTTTTTATTGTTTTTTCTTTTATACCCCTTCTTCAATTCTTTTTCTTACCTAAAATACCCTTCCCTTCTTCTCAAATCTCACTCATTTCTGAAGCCGGCGACGGTGGTCCCTCGGTGACAATCCGAATGTCGTAATTTTTGAATTTTTTTTACGTGTTCGATTGTTGTTACTGAGCAAGGCTACACCTGCTTGGCCAGTCCAGCCGTGCAGGGCCTGCCTCGCTCGATCAGCCCAGCCGAACAGGGCCTGCCTTGCTCTGCCAGCCCAACCGAACAGGCTAGGACAGGCCCTGGTCGGCTAGGCTGGCCGAGTGGGGCAGGCCCTACTCAGCTGGGATGGCCGAGCGGGGGTTGCCTTGCTCGGCAACTATAGTCCGAATAGGAGAAAAAATAGGGAGGTTAGGGGCGGGAGAGGAGGAGGGAGAAAGAGAGAGGGGGGGAGTGCGGGACAGGGGGGAGAGAGAGGGGGGAGTGTGGGAGAGGGAGGGAGAGAGAGAGAGAGGAGGAGGGTGCCAGAGGGGAGAGAGGGAGAGAGAAACAGGCAGAGGGCGAAGGAGAGAGAGGGGGAGTGCGGGAAAGGGAGGGAGAGAGAGAGAGGAAGAGGATTGCCAGAGGGGAGAGAGGGAGAGAGAAAGAGGAGGGAGTGCGGGAGAGGGAGAGAGAGAGGAGGGGGTGCCGAAGGTCGCTGCAACCGTCGGATGCCGGAGTGGTTGCCGGAGGCATGGGAAGGAGGGGTGTTTTTGGTACGAGAGGGATGACGGGAAGGGTATAAAAGAAAAAAAAATGAGGTGGGTTGAGAAAATGTTGAGGTGCGAGTAGCAGTTTCCAAAAAGATTGGACATAAAGCTTGTTACGGCAATTGAAGAATCCGAAATCTCCATCCCCATCTTCTCCAAAAACTATGCCTCCAACAAATGGTGCCTCCAAGAACTCGCTAAGATATCTTAGTGTCATGATAGGAACGACCAAATCGTCCTGCCCATTTTTTTGGACATTGAGCCATCGGAAGTTAGGAATCAGACCTCCAGTTTTGGGGAAGCCCTTCAGATACACGAGAAGAAATTCCAACCGGAGATTCTTAATGAGTGGAAGGTAGCTTTAAAAGAAGTAGGACATCTAAAGGGATGGGTTCTTGAGGAAGTTGGTAATGGGTAAAATCTCTACTCTTCTTGCTTTCATCTGAAGACTCATTTTTTATTTTTATTTTTTTTATCATTACCATCCCAAATTCCACCAGAATATTAACAATTTTTTTAGTAGAAAATTTCCATTAGAATATTTAATTCATCATTTAAGTTTCACTTTCTTGATGTGTTTCACTTCATTAATTATGATTGTGATTTTCCTTTCGATGTGAATTATTATTTGCAGGGATCAATCAAAACTAGTCCAATTAGTTGTTGAAAAGGTTTGGGATGAATTGAACAACACCCCCTTGGTTGTTGCCAAATACCCAGTCGGGCTCAACACCCGTGTAGACGATCTACTGTCTTTATTAAGTCTTGAATCCATGGATACCAAATTTGTGGGGATCTGTGGCATGGGTGGAATTGGGAAGACAACAATGGCCAAGGCAGTCTACAATGAAATATTTAAAAAATTTGATGGCAATAGCTTTATTGCAGATGTTAGAGAACAAGCTTCAAAACAGGATCTAGTTTGTCTACAGAAGAAACTTCTCACTGATATTTTAGGAATACCAAACCCTGACATAAGCCATGTGCATAAAGGATCAAAATTGATAGAAGAAAGAGTTCACAAAAGAAATGTTCTTATTATTCTTGATGATGTGGACCACCATGAGCAATTAGATGCATTAGCTGGTGATCTTAGTTGGTTTGGTCTAGGAAGTAGGATCATTATAACAACTAGAGATGAGCATGTTCTAAAAATTGGTCAAGTCAATAACAAACATAGCTACAAGCCCAAAGAATTGGATTTCAAACAATCTCTTCAACTCTTTAGTATGCATGCTTTTGGGAGACACTCACCTACTAAGGAATATAAGCTACTATCAAGAAAAGCGGTGCTCTATGCTGGAGGACTACCCTTAACTCTTGTGGCGTTGGGTTCTTTTCTATGTGATGTGAAAGAAAAAGAAGAATGGAGAAGTGTATTGCAGAAATTGAAAGAAGTTCTTCCAAAGGAGGTCCAGAAAAAGTTGAGGATAAGCTATGATGGACTAAAAGATAACGAGAAAGCCATTTTTCTCGACATTGCATGTTTTTTCATTGGAGAAGATAAAGAATTTACGATTGATATGTGGGAAGCATGTGGCTTATACCCGAAAATAGGACTCCAGGTACTCATTCGAAAGGCACTAGTAATGATTGATGAGGACAATTGGCTCTAGATGCATGATCAACTTAGAGACATGGGAAGGAGAATTGTATATGAAGAAAATCCTAAGGACCCTGGGAAGCATAATAGATTGTGGAATGATGAAGAAGTCATGGAGGTGTTAAAAGAGCACAAGGTAAGAGCTAGATGCATGGATCTTTAATCATTGTTTTACACAACCATATTTACTTGTAAGAGAAAAAGGGTTGTTAATATCAAGTGCTTGAGAACCAAGCTTAAGAAATATATCAATCTTAGTTGAATTACCCTATACATCTGGATTTCTTGTGGTGGTCTTTTTTTTCCCCCATTTGACAGGGATCTCGAAAGGTCGAAGCCATCTTACCCTCCTCTTGGTGGGAAACTCATTTAAGGACTGAAGACCTTGCTATGATGTCCAACCTAAGATTTCTCTTAGTTGATGGTGTATGTATAGAGGGAAACTTTAAGCATCTTCCTTCGAGATTAAGATGGTTCCATTGGGAGGGATGTCCTTTGGAAATTCTACCATCCAACTTTTATCTAGAGAAACTTGTTGCTCTTGATTTATCATGGAGCAAGATTAGACAAGCTTGGAACAACGGGCTTCATAACAATGTATAGTATTCCTCTATTTTTCTCATTTAATTACCGTATATTACATGGAAACTAATTATTTACTTTGATTTTTTATTTATTTATTTTATTTGACAGCAATTTGAAAATCTAATAGTTCTCAATCTCGGCTATTGCTTCCATCTTGAACAATCTCCTAACTTCTCAGGATTCCCCCAGTTAGAGAGGTTGATTCTTAGAAAATGTAGCACATTGGTTAATATACATGAATCTATTGGTCAACTCAAAAGACTTGTTTACTTGGATCTGTCGAGTGTACCAAACTCATGGAGCTCCCGTGCAGTATTTGTACTTTGCATTCTCCACAAGAACTTATTCTCTTTGGATGTGATCGATTTAAAGAGCTGCCAAAGTCAATTGGTGATATGAAATCCCTAATAAAGCTAATCTTGGATGTCACTCCAATACATAGATTGGAATACTCAGTTGAAATGCTATTGACAGTGACATGCTTATCCTTATCATATTGTCAATCACTTACAAAAATTCCAGATTTCATTGGGAGAATGAAATCATTGGTTGAGCTCTACTTGGATAACATGTTGATTAAAGAGATACCTAGTTCTATTGGACTGTTAGAGAAGCTTGAGATATTAAAAGTATATTATTGCAAGTATCTTGAATCCCTCCCAAAGCTTCCCTCAAGTTTAATCTACCTTAGTGCATCACACTGCATATCATTGGAAAGATTACTAGATCTTTCAAACTTGAAAAATTTACGGAAATTACAGGTTACCAAATGTGAGAAGCTAAGTGAGATTCGGGGATTTCAGGGGGTGAAATCCTTAGTAAAATTGAATGTAACTGGATGCATATCATTGAAAAGATTACTAAAATCTGTTAAACTTAAAATATTTACCTACATTACAGCTTTACAATTGTGAGAAGCTAGCTGAGATTCAGGGCCTCAAGGAAGCAGAATCCTTAAAAGATTTGGTCATTACCAGATGCGTATCATTAGAAAGATTAACAAATCTATCAAATTTGAAAAGTTTACAGAGCTTTCAACTTACAAATTGTAAGAAGCTAGCTAAGATTCAGGGGCTCGAGGGAGCGGATTCCTTAAAATACATGATCGTTACTAGTTGCATGTCATTGGCAGGACTACCAATCTGTCAAACTTGAAATGTTTACAGAGACTACGGCTTTCCTATTGTGAGAAGCTAGCTGAGATTCAAGGGCTTGGGGGAGCAGAGTCCTTAGAAGACTTGGATATTACTAAATGTGTATCATTGGAAAGATTACGTGATCTGTCAAACTTGAAATGTTTACAGAGACTACAGCTTACCTATTGTGAGATGCTAACTGAGATTCAGGGACTTGAGGGAGTGGAATCCTTAGAAGACTTGGACATCACTGGATGCATATCATTGGAAAGATTATCGGATCTATCAAACTTGAAATGTTTACAGAGACTACACCTTGCCTATTGTGAGAAGCTAGCTGAGATTCAGGGACTTGAGGGAGCAGAATCCTTAATGGACTTGGATGTTACCAGATGCATATCATTGGAAACATTACGAGATTTGTCAAACATGAAATATTTACAGAGACTACAACTTATCTATTGTTTGAAGCTAGCTGAGATTCAAGGGTTAAAGGGAGCAGAATCCTTAAAAAACTTGGTCATTACTGGATGCATATCATTGGAAGGGTTACCAGATCTGTCAAACTTAAAATGTTTATAGAGACTAGAGGTTACCTATTGTGAGAAGTTACTTGAGATTCAAGGGCTTGAGGGAGCTGAATCCTTGGAATACTTGGACATGACTGGATGCTTTATTCCCATAGACACTCTAGCAGAAGTTCTTGTCCAGGTCCTTTCTCTCCCCAACTCTCACGAAAATTTTAACATCTTTTGAAAAATCATTAGTTTAAATAATATTTCATGGAAATTATTTTTAACTAGTTGCTTAACTTTCTCATGATTTGTCTGTACCTCTTATAGGATAGCTTCAACAACCAGCCATTTTATTTTCATGAAATCCAGCCTTGTTATGAGATTAGTGACTCTGCAATCAACAGTCAGATAATTCTGTGCCATGTTTTCGTATTAAAAAGATGTATATGGATGGATTTATGGAAGCATATTCTAATAAAAGGCCCTTTAAACATTGAAGCATGTATCCATAGAAATGGTAAACAAATCACTTGTAAGAGTGATATGCAAATCAAAGGGATTCAAGTGATTTATAGAGAAATAATTTGCTTCCAGCATTTCTAAGGATTTGATTGGTTTGGATATCTTTTGAAAAGTAAAGATAAAATTGAGATTGTGAAAACAAATTGGCCTACAGTCTCTTCGCATCTGAAACTGATATATTTTGGGCTTTTGTACAAAGCAAAGGAAGATATATATTTTGGGCTTTTGTACAAAGCAAAGGAAGATATACAACATTTTGGGGGATCTGTCGAACCTTTCTTCATTCCCTGTCAAAAAGGTCTGGGGATCTATCTCGCCTCCTAGAGTCAAGGCTTTATCTTGGGTGGTGGTGTTAGGGAAGCAAAACACCATGGATATCCTTCAGCAAAGACAGCCATACATGGCTCTTTCTCCTTCTTTGTGTCCTTTGTGCAGGAATGGGGGGGAATCTGGAAATCACCTCTTTCTTCACTGTGAGTTTGCTAGCAAAGTTTGGAATTATTTTCATCACGCTCTATCTTGGAATTTTGTCATGCTGGAAAATGTGAAGGACCTATTCCATCAGTGGAGAGGAGAGGGTATTGTTTAAGGGGGAAGGGGGAAGCTATTTACTAAGGCGCTGTTGCAAGGAATTTTGTGGGGATTGTGGAAGGAGCGGAACAAAAGAATCTTTGAGGATAGGAAGAGTACTTGGATGGTCATTGACTCCATCATTTGTGAGGTGCCCTCATGGGTGTTGGTGAATGATAAGTTTAAAAGTTAGTAATCTTAATGACATGATGAGGGATTGGCTGGCTTGCATTTTGGATTATCCGGTTAGGAGCCCCCCTAGCACTCTTGAGTGGACTCCTCCCCAGAATGGTACCTATAAGATTAATTTTGATGGTGCCTCGTTCGGGAACCCAGGTCCTGCTGGGTATGGTTGCTTGATGCGTGACCATGATGGTGCTGTTTTGTGGGTGAAAGGTGGTCCCTTAGGTCAATGTGATGCGATTCAGGCAGAGGTTATGGGGTGCTTTCAAGCCTTAAAGTGGTGAAGGATAAAGGACTCCAAAACTGTATTATCGAAGGTGACTCTAAGACAGTGATTAGTTGGGGCAAAGGGGAATGTGAGGGATCTTGGCAGTTGCATCACTTCATTAGTGAGATCAAATCTTTGATTTCTTTTCACAAGGTTACTATTCAGCACATTCCAAGGTCTATCAACGGGCTTGCTGATAGGGTAGTGTTACACCTAGACTAATGATCCAACTTAATGAACCAAAAATCCATGGTAGCTTTACTTGCAAGTATACAA
>JAOXJP010207772.1:0-11941 GCA_025762735.1 Platanus orientalis
GAGCCTGTCCTGTTCGGTTCGTCTGTCTGAGCATGGGTTGCCTTGCTCGGCAACAGTAGTCCGAACACGTTAAAAAAAATCAAAGACAAATTTTCTTGCCTTCGGGTTCCCGCTGGGCTGAGAGGAAGGAGGGGAGGGGTATTTTAAGTAAGGAAGGGGGTTGGGGAAGGGGTATAAAAGGAAACACAAAGCAAAAAAAATTTAAGTGAGGTGGGTTTAGAAATTTGTGGGGGGTAAATAGAAGCTCCCTAAAGAATCTCTTTTATTTTTATGGAATCAAAGGAGAGAGAGAGAAGGGGGAGAAATAAAAGAAATAATGATTTTTTAAAACAAAGAAAATGTTTTATTGTGAATTATAAACAGACATGTGTCATTTTGGGGGGTAAAAGGGTCCAAAAAAGTGTTTAATTGAAAAAGTAGGTGGTCAATAAAAGACATCAAATTCAAAAACACATCATGTGTCAATCAATGACATACCTTTAGAGGTCTGTCTCAAAATGGACAATCATTCTCCTTTTTAAAAATGTTAAAAAGTAGGAAAGTATAAAAAATGATCTGTTTCTAATTTCCTTTTTTAGATTTTCTTTCTCTTTCTTTCTTTTTTTATTTTTTATTTTTATTTTTTGAATGTGAGATGTGACAGAAAAGAGAGAAAGTTAAAAAAGTGAGGGTTTTTTGGATCCTAGAAATGCTAAAATGTGAGTGGCTAAGAGATTTAGAAGTTGGATAGGGTAGTTAGGAGAAGAATTGATATGGACTGGCACTGCCTGACCTAACTCCTTTTCTCTCTTTTATTCTACTTTTGAAGAGACTCATATCTGGTAGGGATAGCAAATCGTGTTGGTCAGTCGTGTTTGTGTCCCATGAAGATAAGGGTATATATGACTATATAACTCAATCCTAACTTGACCTATTTAATAATCATGTCAAGACAATTTAACATGTTTTAACCTAAAACATGTTTACAATCAACCCTAACTTGTTTGTTCGTGTTGGGTTTGCAAGTTATGTGGTATTCATGTTGATTCATCATAACTGTGTTGTGTCTGTTGACTGGTCATAACTGTGTTGTGTCAAGTTAAGGGTATACAACTATATGGCTTAACCCTAATTCGATCCATTTATTAATCATGTCAAAACCAGTCCCGCTTTGACCTGAAACATATTTATAGTCAACCCTAACCTAGTTATTTTGTGTTGGGTTCGTGTCGGGTTCACAGGTCATGTCAAACATTGCCACCCCTAGAGGAGAGGGAGAGAGAACTTTTGTTTCATGGCCTTCCCTTCCCGTGAGGAAGGAGTAAACGCTCCGAAAGGTCTGACAATAGGACTTACTAACTGCCATAAGGGTGGACTAGCTCCACACCACAGGGTGGACCACATTGTGTAAAATTTTTATTACTCTTTCCAAGTTTGTAGTCTTCCCTATGTGTCATGTGCTGTAATTGTGAACCTCTTAATTATGTCCCACATGAAAAACATATCTTAGGGTTTCAACCATCTCTGGTCTAAAGGACTTTGGATATCACACCATTATAAATGTAGGTGTCCCAATAAATACACGTATGTCATGCACCATGGTATAATAAAATTAAAAATGTGCCTTCATGCATCACCGGATTGAACCCTGACTTCTCTTTAAGAGTGGAGATGTGGTCGTATATATTAAAAGTAAACCTTGGGAGAGTCTTATTATGGTATCAACACCAAGCTGGATTACAATTTTGAATCTCCCTGTAAATTATTTCTCTTTCAAATTTTCTATGTAGACATGTACATATTATGGGGACTTGCACTTGGTTTACTTTGTTCATAGTCCAAAATACCTCTTGTGAAGGGAGAATGTTGAATATCATTAGTATATTAACTTATGCCTCTCCGAACACCTTAATTAGGTAATTCATTCTTAATAATATAGTGCACCTAGAGACCCTTAAATCAATTGGAGGAGCTCAAAATTTGACTATTTACCCTTAGTCTAATCCATACCTATACACGTTAAGGAGACTATTGTAACGACCCCAAATTTCATAACCTTATTTAGGCGTAAAATTGGATCACTACTAATCAAATCCATATTCAAATTATTATAATTTTTTTTCACTTTTATCTTAATCTGTAGGATTACTTAAATACTTAACATTAACTCGTTATATGCAGCAGAATAAGAATCAATCACTAGCATCATAATCTTAAATGTATAAACATAAACCATCTACAACACTAGTCTTCCATCATCTCAAGTAAAACATAAAACTATAAGTCTTAAGTCTAAACTTCAAACTTAATACAACCCATTGTAAAGTCTAATACAAAGTAAGAGTCTAAAACCGAACTAAAACAACTAAAAGAGAAAACATCAACCGCATGCTTCATTTTCAACTTCTAAGCACCCCAAGTAGCATACCTGCACTAAACCTCACTTGAAAAAATAGTATGGATGAGTGAGATCCATGATTTGTAAATAGGTACACAAAATCTACTATAGAAACCGGACGGGTAAAGCACAAATCTTTTTATATAAAAAATATTGAATATATTTCCATATAAAATACATACTAATTTCTAGTGTATAGACATGTTCTAGTGAACATACATCATCTACTAATCATCATGAGATTTATACACTCATCATCATGGTTCTTTATATAGGAGTTATGCATAGCAATACACATGAGTTTATTTATACATAGCACCTAGTAACATCTACATATGGCAATATGCATGATTCTGCATATACATGGTATTTTTTTCATATCTATATATAACAATATACATGATTCTATATATATATGACATTCTTCTCATATATTTGCATGGAAACATACATAGCAATATATGTTTGCAATCACATGGTAAATATTTCATAATTCATCCATAGTGAAGATAACTAGTGTACATCTCAATAAATATTTTTATTCATTTCTCATGTATAGACTATACTTTACTAATATAAGTATGTATATGTAAATCATTTCAAGTTATATATGCATCATTCTTAAGCAATTATTAATCATAGTAACACATTTGCATAATGAGACACATGAAATTATACTTCTATAATTAACAAGTCTATCATTATCTTAGTACTCATCATTCACCTTCTTACTTGTTATTTATCATTCATCATGTTAGCATTTATCACTTATTAGCTTCCATTGTCTTTGTTTTAATATTTATTTATCACTTTTCATTAGTCATTTAACACTTATCATTGATCTTCATAGCATTGAATTGTATCTAATGAGAGAATCATCATACATTTCAATTTTTTTTACATAGTTTAAGAACTTATACTCTTTTAAAGATTATGAGTTTTCATTCATTTATTAACATTTTCTTTATTTACTCGTATTAAGGACTTGTATTCTCATTAATAGCTTATGCACTTTCTATTTCTTTCATGAGACTTTCTTTTTTACATAACTTATGAACTTCTTACTTTTGAAATTTAAATGTTTTTATTTCTTTATCTTAATACTTTTCTTACTTTTCATGGTTTATAAATTTACTTTGTTTTGAAACTTATATGTTTTTCTTCTCTCATTAACATTCTTTCTTTTTTATAAACTTTTTCATTCCTTTTATAATGGTTTCATTTATTTTGTGTCTTATGAATTTTTCCTTCTTTCTTAACATAGTTTCATTCTCCATAATGGGGCCTTTAAAGTCATTTACACTTATGTTCATTTACAATTGTTACCACTTTCTTATATTATCGTACACTTGCTCATGTTTTTCCTTCACTTGCTCATGTTTTTCCTTCACTTACTTTACACTTTTTCACTTACATTTCTACATATCGTATTATCCCTAATCGTAGGGGCCATCATCATACCATTGTTTATTCCCCAATGGGATGGTCATCATTTTACTTATTTTTACATAGTTTATGAACCTTTCATTATTTTTGAAACCTTTATACTTTTATTTCTTATCTTGATATAGTTTCTTTTCTTATAACTTTTTTTATCTTCTTACAAACTTTATGTTTCTCAATACTGAGACTTTTAACCTTACTTCATACCTTGGTACATTGTGTTATTCCATAATGGTAAAGGGCATCATACTTAATCATTGAGTCTATTCTTAATGAAAAGGTTGTCATTGTGTCATACCTTATGGAGGGTCCATTATACCATTGCATTATACTCCAATGGTAAAGACCGTCATACCATTGTTTATACAATAGATATGAGGGTTGTCATACCATTATTTATACCCCAAATGGGAGGGCCTTCATACCATTATTTATACCCTAAATGGAAGGGCCATCACACTATTATTTATACCCAAATGAGAGGACGATCATAATCAAAACACTTGTCTTTACTTTCCTTTTTTTTCTTATTCATTATTTACTTATTTCTAATAATGGGACATTTACATCTTGGCATTTTTATTTATCCTCTTTTATGTTTTCTTAAGTCTTTTTACCCATTTCATTCCCTATTAGTTCATGACCAATTTACTATTTCTTATACCTACATGGAGTATTTTTTTATCATAATATAAGAATATATACTATTCACATGTTACATTCATTAACTTAGTAATAGAGAATAAATCTATCACTATAAGCATTCACTAGTATTATAAAAAAAGTATCCAACTTTATACAATATATTTGCTAACACAATTAGAAGCATGTGCAACACCAATGAATCATTTTCTAATTTATTCAATAAGACATCATGAGATTCTTCATATTATTATGTTTTCAAATATTATATAATCAATACACCTAACCTCAATAAAAGTTTCAACAATAATCATGCTACACATGTTTTTTAATCATCCACAAACGTAACTCATAACTCATTTGAATCATTCTATAACAATCCCTAAGCAATTTATATGCTATCATTAACTATTCTCATTATAGTAGGAGTTTACATGCATTATAATCAATCTCTACATATGAAATCAAATCAATTTCTTCATTCTTATAATAATATGTTAAAAGATGCTCAACTCTAATTCAAGTATTCATGTTTTTCATGACAAATCAAGTTTTTCATGCATTAATGACTGATGATGTATCAGACTAACTATCGCACCCTAAAACCCACACTAAAAGGGCCATGAATTTTGGAATATGACATTAAACATTGATTGATTCATTCATAACCTATAAATTCCATATTAATTTTTCGCTCATTCTTTTCATTCATACACAGCGGAATTACATATCATAAATCATAACCATCCATATCTCATAATCAACCTGTAATAAAATTTTCATAATTCCATAAACCTAAAAATAATTCATAATCATGTCCTAGCATTCACATTCACATAAACTAATAGTCTAACATAAATTAAACCATCATCTAAAAATCAAATATCAAGTCTAAATCAAAATCTACTAACTTGTTACATTCTTTTCAAATAAACTGAAATCAAATAAAGTAATGTCTCAATGTCTCACAACATATATCCAATTTTCTAACTCTCCAATCCTGCTTGTCAGCTTCACTATACAGTTATCTCCTCATCATCTGTGGTGCCAAATTTGGGGTGAGTTTAACAAACTCAATGTATAACAATAAACTAAGTAATAACGGATCAAGACTTTTGCACATATTAAAACGAAACAGATAGTTACATAACTTTTAACAATATATGGAACTGAACAGTGACATATACAACATATATTGAACTAAAAACATTAAAAGACAACATATAGATGGTCTAAACAGAACAAAACAGGTGTATATAACTGAACTGAACAAAACTGAACATGTAAAACAAATACATAAGCCAATACAGATAATAGTTAAATAAGTCAATACAGATAACAGTTACACCATTTAATCCCCAGTGTAAAGGACCACATGATTCACCAATTTTATCTCTAATGAGAAGAGCCACATGATTCATTAAGTTTATCTCCGGTGAGAAGAGCCACATGATAACCATTTATAATCCCCGGTAAAACGAACATTCACACCATAAGTCAGGTGTGCTGAGTATCATCAATGTTTCCTTTTTTGATGATTAAAGGTGGTTTATAACAAAATTATAGCATAAAACTATTAATAATAACAAAGAACAATAGCAATACCAGAACAAAACATATAACAATCTATAGCAGAACATAAGCAAACTTGTAGCACTTTAGATCATAGATATTTGATTTCCCTACGAACAAAACTATGGAACAATAAGATTTTTATAATAATCATGATGAACATATCACATTCAAATCATAAATCAATCATATAAAAATATACAATTCTTTACAATTTAAGAGAATGATCTCTATGATCCTATGGAAATAATTATCAAAACTAAAAGTATTTGTGTTCTTAAAAACAGAAAAATACATTTTTAAAATCAATGATTTCGGAACTTAAAATACATTAAATATTGTAGCAAAACAATCCTTAATATGTAAAATATTAATCTAAACAATATAGAACCTTAGAATTTACAAAACAATTTATCTTCTTTCAAAACAATTCAAACTAGTGAAAAACGGTTACAAATCCATTCAAAAACCAGAATAATCTTTATAAAACAAGTTTGGATTAGATCTAAGAACCTATAGCATTCAAAAACAAAGTTAGTTTAATGTCCCTTACAAAACCAATTCATCTTCTTTCAAAATAATTCAAAACTAATAAAAAACGGTTGTAAATCCATTAAAAAAACAGAGTAGTTCTTTACAAAACAGTTTGAATCAGTTCTAAGAACATATGACAATAAAAAATGAAGTTAGTTTAGTGTCCCCTACCTCTTGGCTGATCTAAAATTCCTTCTAAGCTTTATTCTTTAGAAAAATCCCCAAATCTTTGCAAAACCTAGCTTATCTTCTTCTTTTCTCTTCAAAATCCCTACTCTTACAAAACTTCTTCAAAAGATTCTATTTCTTATAAGTCTCTCTGTTTTTATAAGCCTAAATAACAATCCTACTTTTCAATTTCATGTTTAGGTAGGTCTCTAGTGAAAAAGATCTTAAAATTTTGTAAAAATCATGATTGTATAGAATTTTCCGCTTTGATGATGTCATTCTGCCAAATTTTTTTCGGCACTAACACCCAGTGGGAAAACAGTCATAACTTTATCTACAAAACTTAGATTCACTCACCGTTTTTTTTGTTGGAAACTAGACTTCAAGAGCCTTTTAAATCCATAAGGCTTGCTTTCTAATTCGTTCTACATTTTTATTAATCTATTTTTAAAGTTACCTTGAAATCTACTGATTCATACTATACCAGACGATATAAATACTTTTTGGAAAAATTTTCATAACTTCTTCTAGGAAACTTCAATTCACTCACCGTTTGTCGCATTAGAAAGTAGACTCATAGATCTTTCCAAGCATATATTATTTGTAAGATGATTCCTACGGGATTGATAGATATTGACTTCTGAAGTTGTGTCATCCGTCTAGGACAGCTTAAAAAATTGTCATGTCTTTAACCTTTTTTTTTTTCTTGCTTAGTAAATTGCTTTTAACTTTTTCGTTTGGTATCTGTTTTGCTTGACGTTTGTTTCATAAGGCTCTAGACTTCTATGCCTATTCAAAGGTATAACTTTCACTCGTCGATTATTTCTACATTTTTGTTAGTGTCTTTCTAAAGTTGCTCCAACATTCAGATCAACATATGTGCATTAAAGTGATACTATGTGTGTATAGAACTTATGTAACATGTGTTAGCATTCTAAGTGTGACACGTGTACAGTAATGTGTGTCATGGTGCAGGGTGTTACAAATCTTCTTTCTTTACAATATGAATGGTGTAGAACACCAAGAACAATGGGATCTCATGAAAATCTTGATGAAAATCCCAAAACTAAATTTCCCATTGGGGGGTTTCTTTTCCCTTTCTTCTAAACCTCTTCTCCTTCTCTTTTTTCTTCTTTTTCTTTGTTTTTAGTTCTTAAAAGGATAAAACTAAAGTTATATCTCGAGTTCAAGTGGGTCCCATGTTATATGTAAAATAACGTTTAGCAAAATTTTTGGAATTTCACTTTTTCCCAATCTTGATCGATTAAGCACTAGGTGATCAATCAGGGATGTGATTGATCAAGTACTTTGTGATCGTTCATAAGTATGATCGATCACACTTTCATTTGTGATTGATCATATAGTGTCTAGTTGGAGGCATTCTATTATTGATTAATTAGGCAGTGTTGCTCATTTTCTTGATCAATCAAGGAATGATCGATCATCCACTCAGGGATCAATCATAACGACAAATTTTCTGCACTTTTGGATTTTGGGCTTTCAACTCCAATCCATTCACTTCCTTTCCTTCCCATTTCCATGTTTACTTAAAAGAACAAAAGTTAGCCCACGTGTATGCATTCACATGATAAATCATAAATTTTATATTTAAATGCAAGTTTTACAGTTCATAAATTACCTAGATAGATGTGGGGTGTAACAATAGTTGCAGGGAAGCTTGGTACAAGGTAAGAAACTCGCTTCCTAGGAAGCTCATTTGGGAATCTAATTCCATTCCGATTCTCACGTTTGCAAAGCACAATGAAGCGAGTGAAAGCCTATGTTGTTATTTAATGTAAATCCTATGTTGAGCCTTAAATAAAATATTATCTATGAGATTAATGATTTTGTATGAAAAAATGATTTAGTATAGATTTTATTGTTTATATTATTTTATTCCAATCCATTACACGTGATTCAAATTCGATGGTTTTTATAGGTATTCTATAGTCTAACTCTAAGATGTAAGTTATCTACAAAAAATATGATGTAGTAAAATCAAGGTATGGCTTTCTATATTAATAACAAGTGGTTTGCATATTGATTTAAATGTCATGATTTTTTGCTACTTAAATAGTGTAGCTTTAAAGTTTTATCAGTACTTTCTTTAAGTTTATTCACTTTATTGTATTATAGTTGAATTCATTGATTGTAACTTGTATTTATTTACTTTTTTGGTTAAATTTTGTAGTTTTCTATTTTATTATCATTTTTCACTTCTCGCTTGCTAAAGTTTTATTGAGCCTCGCTTCCCGATTCTCGCTTTCGCATTGCTTCCCACTTTCGCTTCTCACTCTGGTAACTATGTTATGACAAAACAAATCGGATTGATGGCAATGAAAAATGAAAAAAGAAAACAGAAACGCAAAGCAATAATCACACAATACACAAAGATTTACATGGTTTGGTAAGATTGCCTAAATCCACAAGCAAAAACAATCAAAAGCTTCCACTATAATGAAAATTACAAAATATGTATAAGTTTCATAAAACCCAAAATGAATCTCATTCAAAAACCCAAAGAACTCTCTCTTTGTCTCTCTTAAAATTCTCTCACAAAAGTCTAGCAAATAGGACTTTATATAGCGGCATGAATCCCAAGAAAACCCTACTCTTAATGTGGTTGAAACCCCAATACCCCCATAAATGACCCCTTCTAGATCGGTTCATCAAACCCAAATCAGTTCAAAATGGGTCAAAAAAATGTGTCATTCAGGTCACTCTCCGGATCGCACAAACAGATTGCACTTCGAGCTACTTTCGGGTTGAATTTGAGACAAACTTCAAATCAGATATTGACTTAAATCACAATAATTATTGCATAGGAAATTACACTTTGGGTAGAGGCATTCATACTTCCAAAAGCAGTTTTAGCAAATGTTTCAAAAAATTTCAATTAATCGCTCATTTATTCATTCAATAAAAAAATTAAGTTACAAAATGGATATATAAATCTCACACTCTAGACTTCCAAATCCCACTCACTTCCTACAAAAATATAACTCTAATATACTTATTCCCATCACAAATGCTATTATGCCATTACTTTGTCCATAAATTTTTTAAAATAATGTTGGATTCACAAGATCTTATACTAGTTGAAAACTTAATTGAATAACCTTTCAAATGACTCTAAAATCAAAATAAGGCTGAAAGAAAGTGATGGAAATAGAATTTTCACTCCTACAAATTACATAAAGCCTATTTTACGTGTGAATAAATAAAAACTAAAAGTGACTAACAATAATTTTAGATTAAATATATATAAAATTATTTTCTAGAAAAAATGTAAGCCTAAAATAACCCTTCATAATCCCATCAAATTTGAGTATAGGCTTCTTAGCATCCCACATTATTCTCCCTCGGTTTGAAAAATCTCCTCCTCGAGTTTTATAGTGTTGCAAGAATAACAGAACAATTGGAATTCTGCGACCAAGCTTTGAGAATTTTTTCGTCATATTTCAAACATGTTCTTGCTCTTCAAAAGCCAACTTGTAAACCTCTAGAGTTAAGAAGAAATCTTCGTAATGTTAGAATTTCTATAATTGATTCAAATTGAAGCTTCTTTTTTTCTACCAATTGTAGTATTGATTGATTTTCCAAGGGCTGAACATGAGAGTTTTAAGTGTTTTTTGTTAAGGGAAAACACTCAAACTTAAAGAAGTCTTCTTTTCCAAAGCTGGCTGCACCCTAAGAGTCGGTTGTTGTGACTTTACTCTAAGTCAATAACACACATCACAGCTACCATAACAACACCAGCCTTATCCCAACTACTTAGGGTCAGTTTCATGAATCTTGTTCCATCATATCTATCATTAAATCACAAGCTATCATTTTTCTTCTTACTAATTCAGCCTAAGTTAATTTTAGCCTTCCTCTTGTCCTTTTAGCACCTTTAACTTGCATCGTCTCATTTCTCATTGGCATAGAAATTTGTCTTTGTTGCACATGACCGAACCATCTTAATCGACTTTCCCTCATCTTAGCACCTATTAATGCTACACCTAAACTCTTGCAAATGGATTCATTTCTAGTTTGATCCCTTGTAGTCTTGCCACTCATCCATATCAATATCCTCATCTTAGCCACACTCATTCTATGCATGTGTTGTTTGTTAGCTTCCCAACATTCAGCTCTATAAAGCATGGATGGTCTTATAGCCATCTTATACAAATCCCTTTAATTTTAATGGCATTCGTTTATCACACAACACTCTAGAAGCACCTCTCCACTTCAACCAGCCCACTCTAATTCTATGAGCAACATCATATAAGATATCCCCCTCCCTATGCATGATTGAACTAAAACAATGAAAATGGTCACTCCAAGATATCTCTTGGTTATCAATCTTAACTACTCCCCCATTTTTATTCCTATTTTATTAAACTTACATTCCATATATATATATTTTTAGTTAAGCTTATCCTAAAACCATTTAAGTCTAAAACATCCCTTCATGGTTCTAATTTGGCATTTACTTCCTCTTTAGTCTCGTCAATCAACACAGCATCATTAGCAACAACAAACACCATGGCATCCTTCTTGTATTTGCCTAATCAATTCATTCATGGGTAAGGCAATGAAATATGGGCTTAATGCTGACCCATCTTTCCATCATATGTATCCTTTATTGGGTCAATATATCTACTTGGACCCCCCTTTTTCCCAAAGCACATATTTTGTCATACTCTATCTTATGCCTCTCTAAATCAATAAAGACCATGTAAAGATCTTCTTCTCTCTATGCTTTTCCATTAGTCACCTAAGTAGGAAAATAGCTTCAGCTGTTGATGTCCTAGGCATAAATCCATATTGGGTTTTTGACACCCTAATTTCATGCCATGTCTTTATCCAATCACTCTCCTGGGTTTAATTGTATGGTTCTTGATCCCATGATATTGGTCTCAAAATGTGACGCAATACAAAGGGGAAGATACCAAAAATGTGATTTAGGATAATTCCAAAACCACTTATCAAAAAAAAAAACTTTTCCAAAACCCTCAAACAATGGTTAGATTTAGGCTCTGCTTGGTTGCTAGTTAAGTAATGGAAAGTAAAGTAAAATAGTAAGGATCTTCAAAAATCCAAATGAAGCAGCCGTTTGGTTGAAATAGGGAAATGCTCATTGGAATATTAGCTTTCCATTTAAGGTTTTCCTAATACCTTGATTTCCTTTGTCAAAATCCGATTTTAAAACAAAATACG
>JAOXJP010207783.1:0-11941 GCA_025762735.1 Platanus orientalis
TTTTTATTTTTGTTTATGTGATTTTGTATATAGTTTAGTTTTTATGCATTGTTATATATAATAATATTGGATGTTTGATTTTACAAATTACAATTTTGAATTTATACGAATCTCATAACCTTATTCATACATGTATGATGCATTTAACATGTTTACAATTATGTTCATCATTGTTTATATGTTATTGTATTTGTATATGGTTTGGTTTTTCTGCCTTAGAAGTAATCATACTGAATGTTTGTTTATGAAATGTTTAATCGTGATATTTATAAAATATAAATATACATGCTTGTAACAGTGTTTATTCATATATGATACACCTATTATACTTAAAATTAAGTTTTTTTCTGTCAAACTTTTTATAAAAAACATTATAAAAATTTTATGGATTTTTAGGAACTTCTTTCAGATTTTTTTGACTTTGAATCAGGTTCGGACCGAAAGATCTACTGATTCATCGATTCGATACGATCTGGATCAATTTTAGGCAAGAACGATCCGTTCTGCCGATCTGAGATTTAAAACCATGGTACAGAATACACCATCTGACAACATAGGTGGGACTTAATACACTTTTTAGTTGTGGTCCACCATCCCGGGGCACCTACGTTGGCCTAATATCAAGTGTGACACCCCCTGATGGGACACTCAAGAGGGGGAATCAAAAACCTCCAAAAAATGAATTGATTCTGCCCCCCAAGTGTCCCATCAAGGGGCGTGGTGCATACGATTTCACCGCACCTACGCTATGGCCTGATATCAAGTGCGACCCCCCCTATGGGACACTCAGGAGGGGGAATCAAAAACCTCCAAAAACTAGGCTTGGATTATGTGAGAACGAATCTTGTGAGAACCATGAAAACGGCGCCTAAGGGGCTGATGCATCAGTACCAAAAAGTGATTTGCACTTTTTGGAGGGCACTTATCACTTTTTGGCGCTGATGTGTTTGTACCCTGATGCTGTTTTCACAGTTCTCACAAGATTCATTCTCACCTAATTTTTAGTGCCAAAAACTGAATTGATTCTACCCCCCCCCGGTGTCCCATCAAGAGGCGTGGTGCATACGATTTGGCTATGATATCAAGTGCGACACTGGTATGACTCACGCACTTCACAATTATTGTACTTCACAGAATTATTGTATTTCACAGAAGCTAATAATGTGATTGACAGCCTAACCAACGAGGTTATCAGAAACAGTAGCATCTTTATAAATGATCCAAGGTCTTTCTTTTTAGCATCAATGATATTTTATTTTAAAAACAAAGTAATATTAATTTTATCACATCAAATAAGCGCTTTCATGTTTATTACAAGACCAATCACAGAAAGGAAAAAAATCATCTTCGTCCCCATGTACCCTTACGTTTAGGTAAGATCATTTTCTACCCAACTAAGTGGACAAAACAAGGATGAAAATCTTCTCCACCCAAAAAATTGTCATACTCTCGTTCTGCGAGACAAGGTTACCACTTGATGACTATTTTGATAACTGTTTTAATCCTAAACACCCCTTGGCCTTGGTGTCTGGGAGAACAAGTGCTGACAAATTTTGGGTGAAAAAGATTTGCTCCAATGAAAAAAGTGTCTTTAGGTGTCTTTCGATTAAGGCAAATAATGTTCTAGTCCTCTGTACTCCCAAACACAATGGCCTGTGTCAGGGGCGGAGCTACAGGAGCAAGGGGGCCCCTCAATGTTAGACAATTTGTGGATGAAGAAAATTTGCTCCAATGAAAAAAGTATCTTTAGGTGTCTTTCGATAAAGGCAAATAATGTTCTAGTCCTCTGTATTCCCAAACACAATGGCCTGGTGTCCGGGGCAGAGCTACAGGAGCAAAGGGGCCACTCAATGTTTGAGTATTCTTATAATATTAATGGGTAAGTAAAAATTACTGCCTCCCCCCCCCCTTTCAATGTCTGAATACTCTTGTAATATTAATGGGTCAGACAAATTTTATATCTGATTAGAATCAATTACCCCCCCTCTAATGTGTAAGTATCCCATGATTGAAATAAATTACCCTACCTTACCAGAAAATAAGTTCACATCAACTTCAAACTAATTGAACTAGTACCACTCCATTTTCTACTCAGGATATGATACAATGGCTGACAAAGGGTGCATTAACAAAAGGAGCAAATTTCCCATCCAGGGTGCCAAGTGATTTCATTTGGAATAAAATGGGTGGGAATTTAAAATTTCTTCTAACCATTGCCTATTTTGTTCCATGTAAAGTCACCTATGTCCTGAACAAAACATCTATTTTGATTAATTAATACACATGTACTTATTAATTGTATATTTACCATAATATCCTCCTTTGATCCATGTGTATTGGCTCAAACACCCTTTGTAAGGCTACATGTCACACCCTGATTGCTAATGGAGTAATATCTATGCATTGAGACTAGAGATGATTTAAAATCCTGGGGAATCCTTGCCCTCGGATTAGGTGCACCCCATAATGGGTGCCAATAGTATGCCCGCAACTAATAGGTGACACATCACATCGAAAAAGGGATTTACATTTTTTGGGGGGGTGCTTTTCAATTTATAGCGTGTCACCCTCTGATTGTGGGTGTATCATTGGCACTCGTTAAGGGAGCACACATAATCCTTTGGCTTGGCCCCCTATGTGAAAATCCTGGCTCCACCCCTGCCTGGTGTTCTTTTTTAAGATTGTTTTTATAGTTTTAACTCTATACACCCTTTGTGTCTGGGAACATGGGGGAGTAAAACATTTGCTTCCTTTATCTTCTATTCTGTTGTTAGGCCGGCAGTGACAATTCCTATGTTCTTTCAATAATGCGTGGTTTCTCCTATTGGTTTCTGGGTCCTTTGCAGTAAATTAAAATACATGAACGAGTAAATATTGTTCTAAAAATATGACACATACAAAAAATAAATAAATAGTACTCCAACCAAATTTGACTACATGTCTTAAATTTTTGTAAGCAGTATCGTGCTGTAGACTCATTCCATGTCGACCTAGTTTAACTTACTGCAGGGATCCTGAGTCCCCCTACTGGGGCTATACAACGGATTTTGGTGGGGAGGGGAGCAATTCCTCCGTGATCATGGTGTGTATATGATTAAAAGCATAAAAAATATTTTGCTGTGGTGTTCATCACATATTGATCACAGAAATATTTTGGGTAGTGAGTTAAAAATTGCTATAAGAGGAGTGGTTAATGTAGCATGTAAAGCTAGCGAGAGTGGATGGTATCCGCTCCTCTTATTGTCTGCTCCTCTCTGCACCATGTCAAGGGGGAGGGCCCATCAGCATCGACAAGTGATTTTCACTTTTTGGGCGGGAGGGGGGTGCATTTCACTTGTCGGCACTAATGTGCCCTCCCCCTGACAGGGTGCGGAGAAGAGCCGATAATAAGTGGAGCAAATACACTCCACTCTCAAAGTTAGCTCTAGAATCGTCTATATCTTATTCTTCTAAATTAGTCTGAATATGAGTCCAAATTGTTTACAGTCGTTAAACTACATTTACATGCTGTGATTATCTACAGGGTGATACATAGGCAACATATTTAAAACATTCATCTAAACTTTGTTGACACTTTAATTTTTTGTCCACGTACGTGTTGATCACAGAAATTTTACATAGTTTAGCGACTGTAGAGGATCCTGATTCGTCATACTGGGTTTTCTGCCCTTCAGTAGGCAGCTTGTTTATTAACGTAAAATCGTTGGCCTTAATTGGGATATTTTGACATGGCCAGCGAGCAATGCATGTTTCGTCTCTGTGGCTTCGTACTAATAATGCAAGGAAATAGACCACAGACGTGTGTTGGGTTTTACGTTTTTTTATTTTATTCTTGTCCTCTTGCTACTGCTCTACTTACACCTATTTATCCCACGTTTTTATGACTTTTTAATCTTCTTTTTTTCCCTCTCCTGTCATTTTCTCTTTAAACAAATTCATGGCCTTACGCTTTTTTATTTAAATAATTTGAAGTACTTTGACAACCCCACAGTACCGCAAAGCAGATTTTCTGTAGCCACTTTAATGTAGTTTTACTGTAGCATCGACCCTCCACTCGACACGTGCTCGACACGTCACACTGCTGCTGTTAAGCCTATGGTTTGCTTAACCACGGCTAAACCAAGGTTAATATTTGTTTGCGTAACCGAAAAGCAAAAGAGCCAAGTGAAAGCGACTTTGTACTCGGAAGAAAACCCCAGCGTTCGACACGTCTTCCTTGCGGTCCCGTTTGTCTCGCCGGAATCCTCACGCCGTGATCGTGTTTTCTGACCGGAACCTTCACCAAACTGCGTGACCGAAAGCAAAAGAGCTGCTCATATTTAGGCAAGAGAGGTCGATGGCCGGAAAGTGCTCTGGTTTCAACGGCAGATTACCCACCTATTCATACAACGATAAGACTTGACGGAGGATAAGAACACTCCTTGGCTATAAGGAGATTCAGCCCTTCTTTGATTATTTGGGTGGTTTCAGTCACACCGAAAGGGAGCCAACTCTACTGCTCATGTGGTAGCTAAACATGGCTTACACCTTTCATACTGAGACATGGTGTTTTACTCTGACTGAATGAATACATAGAAAAGTTATTGAAATGGATAAGGTTGTGGGTCTGTTTCTTCCCAGAAGAAGAAAAAAACGACAATCACTGTTCAACAGAAGTGTATACATATGTCGCACAGACTCAATAATTTTTAACGGCTACTGTTTTATGTTACTAATTTTTGTGAAGAGACTGGCATTTTGGCCTGAAGGAGTAGAAGCAGATTGGTTTGTCGTCTATGGCCACCTATTATGAGTCCATTTTGGATCCTTTCTCTCAATTTCAATAGGGTATAATTTTTTTGTGTTTCAAGTATCTGGCCATTGGTCCGTGTTCAGGAGAGATTTGAATTGCTTAAAAAAAATTGAAATTCGGATAGCTTTGATCATGTCGCCATGGGGATCTCTGGTTTCTGGTTTTTGTGGCACTTTCTTCAAGGGTTTGGGGGAGGCTTGGGAATTGGCAGTTCTGTCGGAGGTTTAGTGACAGTGGCAGTGGTGGGTAGTTTCAGAGAGGTTCGGAGGAGATGCTTGTCGTTAAGTGCGGGATTTGAAGAGATCTGTTCAGCCAGTCTGGGAGTCGCTTCTTCACCATAGCCGATTGGTCCTTCTCACAAGCTACATTTTTCCACTTCTCGTCATCGAAAGTTATTTTTTCTCGAGATAGAAAATTTGAACCTTCCGACGAGAAGGTGAAGGATTCTGGATTCCTTGAACGTTCTGGCGATTTCTACGTTCCACCGATTTTGAGTTTTGTTTTTGGGAGAACCGAAAGGTGCAGCCTTTTTTCTCTTTACGTAACCCTAGAAGTAACACTGGTTTATCTATGGTTAAAGTCAAAAATAAACTAACCTGACATTTAACTAAAGTTTAGCTTATGTGTCGACCTTACCTTCACGCTACAGTGAAACTACGTTAAAGTGGTTACAGGAAATCTGCTTTGCTGACAAGGGGATAGACATGAATGCAATCCATTGGGGTATTGTTGTCCGTAGGGTTTGTAATCTGGCCTCTGCCTTAGATAGGCCGTACCATACCATCGCTCGTGGAGAGGCACGTGTGTGTATATATAGAAAAGGTGGAGTAGTACGTAGTAAAGTTTGAAAAGGCTACATGTTTAGTTGATGCAATGTTTAATTGACGCCAAAAGGTTTTTTTCTGTTTGAATTTTTTTATTTTTCACATCAATTTTAATTGACCCAGAAAACCTTTTTTCTTGTAGTGATATGTAAGGGGGAGAAATACTTTGGTAGTCATAAAATTAAGTTTTCAGTTAGATTTGTGTAAGTGTAACACTAGAGTTGAAATTGATTTTGTGATTGAATAAAATGGATAGCTTGTGAGTGCATTAATCCAACATATGCATTATTCATACAAACCCCATGAATAAATTTTGTGGCGAAAATATTGTTTCCCTTCTAGTTATGACAAATGGTTTGAATTTGGGTCATTGGCAACGTGAAATAAAAAAAGAAAAAATTAATAATCATACATGTAACGCAAAATTTATGTGATTCAATAATATTGTCTACATCAATGGGTGAAGAAGAACAAGAAGCTTCCACTATAATAAAATTAAAAGCTACAAGAGATCATCCCAAATTCCTACAAACAGGATTATATATATTAGCTCCAAACCCAAATCCCAATCGTGCTGGGAAACCAAAGAAAAAATCCTACCTCGATCAGGTCAACATAAATCGGGTCGGAAAATAGGTCATGGTGACTGCACACTGTTGAATTCAAGACACCATCACAACACTATTTAAGGTGTACTAACCATGGTTGTTATAGGATGTTGGCTAGAATTAGCAAATCTGGGGTCTTGAGTTTGTGAGAAGCGATCATCTACTCTAAGAGTCTCTGCTATGTGCTCCACCAATCATGAGCTGGTACAAAGCATCTAAAATGTGTTTTGGTAAATCCACTAGTAGGCTTGTTATAATCAATTCAGCAGTTTGTTTATAAAAATACCCCTCGAGATGCTTTTTCTTCGCTCATTATTGGTGGAGAATGGTTTCAACACTTGTACTATCAGAGATCATGGTCATACGGTAATTTGGTAGTTGAGATCATAAGATCGTATCAATCTTTGACATAAGAGATCTAGGAAGAGGAACATCATTGATTGGTTGGTCATAGTCCCTTACTTGTGTGTCTATCTAGGCAAGCAGAGTCCTAAGCTTTTCCATTCCTTCACTAGATACACTCATGTTTGAGATATGGTACACCATTGGCTTTTTCATTTTATGCAAGTTGAATGGGTCTCTTTTTCATGTTCGTTCATGTTACAGGGTCTCTCTTTCATGGGCCATGTAGTTTGGGTGGTTGAAGTACCCGCTAAGGAAGTTCCTGAGTCTTCTTCCCTCTCTACAGGAGTGAAGAGAGAGACCAAATTTTGAAAGAAGTTCAATCAAGAGATTTTTTGTTCATGGGTTCAGGGACACGAAGTCGAGCAAATGAAGGGCTTCAACTTTACATGCCAACTATACAAGGAAAACATGTTGTGTTTTTATTTAAATGCATATTAATTCTAATTCAATCAAAATAATGATAATTGTAAAAATATAATTAATTAATCATAATATAGAAAATATGAAATTAATCTATATTCTAATATTTTAATTTGTATAATGATTTGCATTAACAAATCATTATTGAGAATATTTTCTCAATCATGAAGATGCCTTTATGAGTATATTTTGCAGTTATTTGATTTGTTTTTTTAATAAGAAAAATTGTTTTCTATTTAAAAAAAAAAAACTACTTAATGGTATGACCATTTTTACTGTTAGAGACACATAAATGGTCTCGTCGTTTTGGTTGTTAAAGATACATAAATGGTTTAGTCGGTTATGACTATTGGTAGGAAAATAATGGGCTATAAACATTTTCCAACAGTCATTTGTGTCAACTCTATAAATACCCATGGTATTATGTGTATTGTATATGTGTGAACAACATAGTATTTCGTATATATTATTTTTATTATAATATTTAAAAATCGTCTGAGATAGAAAACTACAGAAAGTTCGTCAGGCTTCTGCTATCTTATGTAATATAGCAGGGATGTTACTTGAGACCGTTGAATCATGGATCCTAACCGTCTAAAACCCTCCGCACTGAGAAAGAGATCCAAAAGAGAACACGAAATCAGGTTTATGGACAGTGTTTCAGACATGCCTTAGTCAATACTTTATAGGTATTATTGTTATATTTTATTCCCGAAAGTCTATGAGTAATTTCAGGTAATTTTGTTATACTTTGTTTCTTGTAATATGTGGTTTTGTAAATTTAAATTATTATTAAATAGCATAAAAATATTTTTTTTGTTTAAAATTAATAATTAAAATAAATACTCAAATATTATTTTTTTCAACAATCTTAAACCTGATTTTTATCTCATATAAGGATACATAAATCTTTGAAAGATACTTTTAAAAAATCGTTAAAGTTAATATTTATTTTTAATTCGGGTTGCTACATATAATTGTACGCATAATTGTATTCTTGAACTTAAATTAACAACCCTTTGTAAATCTTGAAATTCATTATGTTGTGTTTGTTCATAAGAACAAAAATGATAGCTAACAATGAATTTTCAAGCCAAAGATTATTCAATATAAATTCAAGACTAATACTTGTGTTCCTGAACTAAAGGTTTTGTTTGTAGGAGATATAATTTAAAAAAAAAAAAATAGTTTTGAGGTTATAAAATTAATTGAAAAAATAAACAATGGTTAAATCTTGATTAATATCTTAAAAAAAAACTAATTAATTGTATTATTAGTTTTTACAAACCTATAAGGGATTTTTTGGGATATCAATAAAAAAACATAATAAACTTACAATTCCCACAACCACGTTCATTAATAAACATAAACATGTAAATCATACCAACCAGGCAACCACATCCAAAATGTATAAATCAAATCCTTAAACTTACACCCATTAACAAGTTTAATAAGAACTTAAGCCTATTACACCACAAAAATCAAAAAGTTATATAAGTTCCATCTTTCAAAAAGATAACTTGTTAAGCATCAACATTGTGAAAATCATTTTCACAATTCCACTTCATCCATGAAAAAACCTACAAAAAAAAAAAGAGCTTGAATAAATTTATTATCATATTTAAGAAAAATTAAAAAATCTCAATTCTTTTTATGAGCTCTTACACTATTTATCTGCAGTCCACATATCTATGGTGATACTAACTCGACAAAAAATATGATTCAAAATTGAGTAAACTTCTCATTTTCATCTCTAAAAACTTTCATGATGTCAGTCTTAATTGTGGTTCGTAACACAAACTTAAATGCTGGTTGCAAAGTACGAACAAATTGCTGAAAAAATTCATGCTCTATTATATTGAAAGGGTACTCATGTTTGATCACTATCTTTGCATAGGTTGAACGACTAATATTTTGATCAAACTTGAATGTCTTAAGGGTAGTAGATTGATTCTCACTCATAAAAACATCCAACATTTGTTGACCACTCTCTTTAGACATCAAGAATTTGTTGGTACATGATTTCAAGTGATTCAATAAATGAGACGTCCCCTTATTACTTGACCCTTCAAATCCTCTATTACAATGTCTACAAACAGCTTTACTGACCCATCTAGTAATTCATGCCTATCAAAATCTTTCCACAAGGGTGATGTCAATTTTCTTTTCTTACCCGAAGGAATCATATTAACTTTGCTTCCATCATTAGTATCTTTAGAAGCATTAATAGATATAGGAACTTGTGATGAATCAAGAGTGGATGTGAATAAAACATTTCAATTACAAGACATGTTTAACACTCACCTACAATATAATAAATAAAAAATAGTCATGCTAAAAAATGATACAATTACAAGTCAAATAAAAACACATAGAAACAAAAAATAAAAACACTACTAACATACATACATATATATATACAATTACAAGTCAAATAAAAACACATAGAAACAAAAAATAAAAACACTAGTAACATACATACATATATATATATATATATATATATATATATATACAAACACTATTAGGGAGCCCCATCATTCTCTACATAAGGAGTCTACAAAAAATGTCTCCCAATACAAAAACATCCTCTTCATACATGATAATATATACATTAATATATATATATATATATATATATATTACATTTTTTTCTATCCATCATTCCATAACAATGAGTAATAATTCATCAAATGTAAAATTAAAAAGTAGACACATATTACGTACCACTTGATGTTGCCTATTTCAACTCTTAATTTGTCTTGACAATTAGCACGCAATGGTAAGCTTGCAGCTGGAAAAACCGGAGAAAAAAATAATAACCAGTAACATGTGGCAAGTATTACTCCATAAGTGTTGCCAATTTTAGATGCATTCATGTCTAGATTATTATATTAATCTTCACAAGTGTATTTACATACAATACAATATCAATTTCAGTTGCAGAAACAAGATTGAACCAAAAGATTCAAAACCAACCCCAAAAGAAATTTAAACAAAAAATAAAATAAAAAAGCTTGCAAGTCCCATGTTCTTACAAATAAGAAAAGAAAATTAAAAAGACAAAAACACAATATTCTCCATGCAATTAGATAAACCACATGATCGACTCAAAAGACACCATGAATTCAAAGAAAAAAATACAGTGAAATAAAGGCATATTTGCCGTTCAGAATCCAAACCCAGAGATGAAGAAAGAATCTGAAGAAAAATCTCTGCTCCGGTAAAGTCTCAAAAGCAACTGATTTCAACCCCAAACACCAATCGACCTAATGAAAAATAAATTGAATTGGAATAAAAATAATTACAAATAATTGTAGATCATCCAAATTCGAACTTAAGAGAGAAGAAAAAAACCAAAAAGTAAAAAAATAGTACAATAGATACACGAGAATTTCACCCCCAAAATGAAAGCCCTAAAATCATCACAAAAAAAGAGAGAACAGAGAAAAGATGCTTGACGACCGTATCTATGCTTGATGACAGAGAGAGAACATAGAAATTAAAGGGGGAAGTGGAGGTACCCCCGTATCTATGCTTGACGACCTCGACCTCTACAGGGATGAGATGGGGGAGAGAGAGAGAGAGAACAGAGAAAAGATGGGGGAGAGAAGGAAGAGAGCTGATGGGGGAGAGAGACAGAAAGACGAAGAAAGAGAAATAGAGAGCGATGAAGAGAGAGATAGAGAGAGAAAGACGGAGAGAGAGATAGAGAGACAAAGAGAAAGAAGGAGAGAGAGAGATAGAGAGAGAGACAGAGACAAAGACAGAGAAAGACGAAGAGAGAGATAGAGAGAGACAGAGAGAGAAGACTTGGAGAGGGAAGAGAGACATAGAGGAGACAGGGTAGAGAGTTACCTGACTTGGTGACGGCGACAGCAAGGGTAGGCGACGCGATGGCGAGGGCGACGGTTAGGGCAAGTGTGCGGCGAGACCCTTCTTAGCTTCGGGAGGGAGATTGATTTTAGGGTTTGAAAAAACATTTTAAAACCTGTTATATGAGTAAGGTTTAGTCGTAGGATTTGTTTTGATCCAACGGTTTACATTCAATATCGATATATATTATTTTATTATATTAACCGGATTCAGATATTAATCGGATGCGGATAATTAATCGGATAATTTTTAATTGAACGGATATTTAATTGAAACGGATACATGTATATCCATATTTGCTTTAAAAGAATACGAAAATGAACCAGAATCGGGTAATAATTTGGATACTTGCATCCCTAGACATGGCTGGTATGCTAAACACTTTGGAGGCCTATTGATGTGGACATGGAGTCCACGTGACATGTGGGTGAGACTTACATGTGCGATCCTTATGGCAGCCAATTGGGGGATATATGGAGTATCTTGGAGCTGATTTAATCAGTCTTTTATTAGATTTTATGTTAGGATTATCTTTAGCCTTATCTTTTATTTATGTGTTGAGTTTATTCTAATGTCCTTATGTAATTAAGAGTCTTTAAATCAAAGTTGTAATCCCGTTTTTTCTTTTTATACCGTATTTTGGAGGGTCAAAGCTTATCCATTTGGGTTAATTTTGGTGTCATTTGAAAAGTTATTTAATTACCTTTCCAACATGACCAAGATCTTGAGAATTTGATATGATTTGGAAGAGTTATGGTCAAAATACTGGTAGCGTGTCACTTATTATGGGATTTAGTTATTTTAGAGAATTTTATTTTTTTTAGGAAGTTTAGTTAGAATGGGATTTGGAAAGATTGGCATGAAAAGTCTATATATATGCTTGTAACCCACAATTTTATTAATTAACAAAGTTGATTAATAAAAAAAAATCTTTGTTTTCTCTCTACACGAGTGAAAATAATTCTCTATTCTCCAAGCTATGGTGCCAAGATTGGAGACCCTGTCTCTTATACACA
>JAOXJP010207794.1:0-10661 GCA_025762735.1 Platanus orientalis
TAAGCTCGGTAGTGAGCTTTAGAAGAGTAGATGTAGGCCCGAGTGCCGAACCACTATAAATCTCTTGTTGTGGTTTGTATTATGTAATTGCTTGTCTCTTTACTTGAATGTTCTCTACTACTCTTGTCTAGCATATATTTGACATTATACTTGAGTAGACACATTAGAGCACATACACACAATTGGGTTAAGTTAAAAAATGATTAATAACAACCACAAGATAAAATTTTAAATGGATAAATTAAATGAAAAATCTTATTCACCCCCTCTTTTAGGATTACTTTAGAGCAATTTCACCACTAATTGCAATAATCCTTATTACATATTGCAATTGAACTCCCAAAGATAAGAAATAACAATGACACATTTCCTTACAAATATTTCACAAATATGTTCTTTCACTTCACAATATTCCTTAATGACCTTCAGGATGATAAAATAATCATTGTCCAACCCCTATGGTCATTAAAACATTATTGTTAGGAACTTAATGAATCAATTGGACATTTTAAAAGATTTATTTGATAAAATCATTTTTAAAATAAAATATATCTATTATAGAATTTTGAAAACATTTGAGAAACACTTTATCAAGAACCATTGGTGCTAGATTTTCATGTCCAATTAAATCAAGTATTTATTAAACTGAATATTCTCTCACTCAAAGGCAGTTGATTCTTTGTTGGGTATTTGCATCCTCTCAAATATCATGTAGGCTATCCGAACTACGCATGATATAGCCTTCAATTACGCTTAAATTGTTAGTAACTCAAAATAACTAACATAATAACTTAGAGAAATACAAACTTCTCAGGTCTAAGGACAAGTTTATAAATATAAACAACATTTATTTTGATAGTGATGTTTTGTCAAGTGTATTTATAATAGATCCATTTAACACATTTATATAATGCACCCACATGTAAGCTTAGAGTCTCACTCTAGTGACTAAGATTACATCACTTCATCATATGTCAACTCTTCATATAGCAGCCCTATAAGTGACGTGTCTAACATCACCCATAGTCGTTAACTTTGAAGTCTGCAAGAACTGGATTATCAAATCTCTCCACACATTCCAATGTGTCTGATATCCTGCTATGTTACCTGAGGACCACCTATCTCATCTCATGAGATCAAATAATTACCCATATAAAGAAACAAATACATGTGATGATAAAATAAATAGTTATTATTAAATAAATAATTAATTAATCATGCCTATATTTTCTATGAATGGCTTTGTCAAGACACATATTTCCAACAATCTCTCATTTGTCCTCAAAGCCAATCACTCACTTGTCAGATACCCTTCTGGTCAATGTGGTCATCATATGCCTTTTGTAGTATCTTAGTCATAGGTCTATAATATTATCTGGGAAAGTTATCACGGTGAAACCAATTTCACCTCATTAAATCATAAGTGACATATCTAAGGGAATTACATTAAGTTTTGTGGAACCGGTGTAACTTGAACCCCTTATATGCCACTTCTTAAGCTGCATCATATTTTTTCCATGTTGTAAAATCTATTGTACATTACTATGTCATACTCGTACAACCAATGAGTTTTCACCCATTGGAAAACATAGTCAGATATTATCCAACATTTTGAATTGTTCACACTTTTGTAAACATAATTCTTGGTCCTTATTTTTTATTTTAGTATATGATTTCTAACTATCTAGCGATCTCATCCTAGACTACTTGTTTATTATGTTCAACTTGATTATTCCTACAACATTCCCAATGTGTAGGACATAACCAACATATTGGACCAAAATAAATAATCAATTTTTCATTATTTTCTTATGCACACCTAGTTTTTTGAAATTCTTTTAAAGCTTGATTGCTTGATCAAAAGAATACTGAAATGTTACAAAAATAATCATAGAGGGGGGTGAATAGGATTCATGAATTAAATTGCCCCTTTTTAATTTACCTTGTGATTGTTATTAATGCTTTTTCCAAGTTGTTCACATGAATGAGTGTGTACTTCAATGTAACTACTTAAGAATAATATCAAACATATGCTAGATAAGAGTAGTGTAGAGTGTAGCAATGGAGAGACAAACAATCACACAATCACAAACCACAACACAAGATTTTTAGTGGTTCGGTACTTGGGCCTATATCCACTTTTCTAAAGCTCACTACCGAGCTTAGGTATATTTCATTTATGTACTATTACAACCTAGGTTAATATACAAATCCTACTACTTGTTCATAAGCAAGCTAAACAACAACACTTGGTGTCTCCAATGAGTGTGTTTTACCTCCAGTATCTCCAGTAGAGGTTGTCAAGTTTTCGATGTTTCCGGTGGAAGTCAAATAATAGAATAAATGAATATAAATGCAAATGAATGCAAAGTCAAGAAAATATTAACACTATATGATTGATGTTGCTAGTTGCTCAATATGTGTGATGCTCCTTGTTGAGTTGATATGCCTTAGCTACCTATAAGCTCCAAGTACTTAGCTCTAGTGTTCCTTGAGCTCAGCCAAAGGTGAGTTTCTACTGGGAAAAAATACTCACCACAACCTCTCCTCAATAGTATAAATGAAGCTCAATATGAGAGAAGAGATAATAGAGAGTAATGTAGAATGCTAGCTACTAAGGCTCAAAAATCAGTAGGCAATGAAAATTTTCACAATGAAGAAGGCTCTCAAAATAGTATGTTCCTTAGCTCTCTCAAAAACTAACTTGGAGTGTTGGAGGAGTGCTTACCCTAAAGGAAAAAGTATCTTTTATAGTGGAGAGGAGCATCCATAGCCTTAAGATAGGCATATAGCAATTAGGGAGTCATTTTGGGCCTTTAGATGAACCAAAACGGGGTTTAAATTTCAAAAATCTTCCCTAAATTTTTGTGAATTTTTTTTTCTAAAATTTCCCTTCATACCAATTTGGGGTTTTTGGGGTCCAAATTGATTGCGAAACTCGCAATTGGTTTGGGATGCTTGTCAGATCCCAAATTGATTTGGGTTTTTGCAATCAATTTGGGTTATGAGAATTTTTCCCAAACTCATACCAAAATTGATTTGGGGCCTATGGGTTTTGGCCTCGGGAGTGTAGAACTGAGATCAAAATTCATACCGAAACCGATTGCAAGTCGTGCAATCAGTTTCGATTGAAATTTTCAGAAAATTTTATATGGACTGTTTTCTTTGGGTTATCCTTTGGCATTCATATTTAGGCATTCTTGGGGATTCTAAACCATGTCGAAGATTGTTTTTAGACACACTATGACATGATATGCATGATATATACCTTCCTTGGTGTTCCTCTTCCCGGTGCTCTTCCTTGGCTTTTGGACTTTCTTGGCTTCATGATATGAACTTCTGAGCTCACATAAGACACTTACAAAACTCCTAGCACTACCATATACCCAACACATGCTCATGGGATTTTCATACATCAACAATCTCCCCCTTGTCAATTCCATGGCAAAACTCAAATACACATTTAGATACAAATTTCATTGATTTCCCACAACCTAAATACATGGACTCATCAATACACAAGAATAAGAGTTCAGCTTAATAGTCTTGAAATCACTTGTGCTTTGAGTCAATAAGCCCTACAATCAAAACCACAAACAACCACCTTTCTCATGTTAAATGGCTAATGAATAGACAATAAATATTAATAATGTAAAGCATAAGAGAATATGTATAGAATGTGCATAAAGTAAGTTGTTTTTAAGGTTTTAACTCCCCCTATGTTAGTGCTCTCTCACTAGATATAAAGAGATTCACATGTCACTAATCCTTACACCCTTGGACCTCTCATGTGTGTCTTATGTGAATTAAGTAGCTCCCCTTCACTCTCACATCATCTCCGTAAGGTCATATGTGGATTTGAATATATCTCTCCCCATTTTTGAAAAGAATTGACAAGAAGTAGTAACAAGCACAAATATAGCCAACAATAGAGAGAAGAGAAATCATGGACAATAGATATATATGATAAACAAATGCCCAGTGGGCTACATCTAGTGGTCTAGTGGGGAACCAACCCTTAGGTACAAGCCATGACAAGTGAATCTAACAAGTAAAGCCCCTGTAGGGCAGGAGCAGCTATACATAAAATAGAAAACAACCATCACTCAAAGTCATTGCTTTCAACAGTAGGAACTCGCTCTGCTCGCTCAAAATGTTGATCATCCTCCTCATCCTCCTCATCAGAGTCATCATCACCATCATTTTCCTCATCATCATCATCTCCCTCATCACTCTTATCTCCCTCATCAGCAGCAGCATCAGTAGCTCCAATAGCCTGGGCTACCTCCTCCTTAACCACCTCAGCACCTCGTGCAACGGTGACTACATCCTCAGACTGAGGATGTACTCACTGTTATGGTGACTATACCTCAAGCCCGACCTCGACCTCGGGTCCAGAGTCAGAGTTTCTCACAGATCCCAAGTGAATGGGATGCTTTGGTTGGTCAACGTTATAGCACACCGCAAACTGCTTTTGGTTGGAAGCCAAAGTCTTCTAGTTCTTTAGGACTTTGGACACTTTCCTAACCAAAGTGTAGAGAAGAGTCATCATAGAGGTACGTGCAGTGGAGGTGAGACCACGTGAGGGTCTGATTGTGAGGCATGAGGCCTTATCAATCAAGCCCATTTTCCTGAGAGTGCCATGCCAGATGGCCTTACTGGCTTTGCAACCTTGAGGTACCACTTGGAAGGGTACCTTCACTGCCTATAGAAGTTGGGTGATGATGGTGGGATAAGGTAGGCTCCCAGTGGAGTGTGCAGCCTCATGTGTCCTGATCATGGTGTGGCACAGAATGGCTAGGAGGTTGATGTGCGCATTGTTGAGGATCTTGTCTATGAGGTAGGCAGTGTCGTTCGTCAACACATCTTGTGGTAGGAAGTATGCTGTAGGTGAAGATCCGATGAAAAACTTGGACAATAGGCTAACACTGCTTGTGTGGTAGTCGGTTGAGCCAGTTAACAAACTTCCTGCACAGATTCTGGACCGTGCCGCCTTTCTGCTCCAAGATAAGGCAGTGAATGGGATAGGCCAGAGGAGTAGGAGGACAAGGGACCCCAAAAAATCGGGACAATATAGTGGGGCGAACCTGAACCGAGGTGTTGCACAACACAGTCCAAAACGATAGTTCCTCATTGATCTCGAACATGTTAGCGTAGAACATGCGAACAACCTCTTCTTGGATGGGCCCAAGTACAGAGATAAAGGGCATCCACTATCGTCCTTCGAGTCGTTCTGTCAATAGAGCCGTTTGGAGAGTCAACATTGACAGATCTCTCCATGATGATAGAATGACGCAAGAAGATGCATTGGTATTGATCAAGATTTGTAACATCACGGCCAGGAGAGTAAGAGGCAGTAGGCTTCTTTGATCTCTTTTGAGGAGGTGATTGACTCACTAGTCTCTTCCCGAGATTGTGAGGAGGGTCGGATGAGGATTCGCCCTTGATGCAGGCATCTTCATTCTTGGAGGCATGATTTTAAGGTAAAAATGCGAGATGTGAATGAGAACCCTCAACAATCACCAAAATGGAGCTCTGGGGAAGAGGAGAAGTTTGTTAGAAATGAAAATGAGGGAAAACGAATAGTTTTGTTCGTTTTAAATCTCATGCAAAAACTTGGATGAAAATAGCCTCCAAATCAATTGCGAGTTTTGCAATCGGTTTGAGGCAAAATCAATTGCAAAACTCCCAACCAGTTTGGAATGTAAATTTTTTTTCTTTCATTTTTTGACGTGGAACTCCTGCACTCATCACCACATACCACCCCATGCATGCCTAGCTCCATGGCCCTCTACCCAATACACCACGACCTCGAAAAAATCACATAAGATTCCCCTAGATGGTGCACAGACCTATGGCACTCCGAAGATACTCAAATAACTTGGAATCAAGGGGTTTGGTTAGAATGTTTGCTAGTTGATCTTCAGTCTTGACATAATCCAAGGATACAACTTTTTCTTCCACCAACTGCCGAATGAAATGGTGACTTATGTTAATGTGCTTTGGCTTAGAATGTTGAACAGGGTTCTTGGAAATGTCAACAACACTTTTGTTATCTACAAATAAACTCATGGTGCCTTGCTTCAACTCGTAATTTCGAAGCATCTGCTTCATCCACAAAAGTTGAGTGTAACCACTACCAGCTGCAATGTATTAAGCCTCGGCAGTTGATAGAGAGATGGAGTTTTGTTTCATGCTATGCCAAGAGATAAGACTATTGCCTATGTAAAAGTAACATCTACTCGTGCTCTTATGATCTTTCACATCGCCAGCCCAATCAGCATCTGAGTACCCTGCTATCTCAAATGTGATATCAAATGGGTACTATAACCCAAAATCTATAGTCCCGTGGACATACCGGATAATACTCTAGCTGCCTTAAGATGTAATTCTTTGGGGGTTACTTGGTATCTAGCACACACACCTACACTGAATGCAATGTCTGGTCTACTCATTGTCAGGTAGAGTAAACTCCCAATGATGCTCCTGTAGTAGGTGGAATCAACTTAAGCTCCCTCAAGGTCTTTAGTGATCTTGTCACTTGTGCTTATAGGTGTGCTAGCTGGTTTGGATGCTTGCAATCCAAACTTGGAAACAAGATCTCTTGCAAACTTAGTTTCGCTAAAAAAGATGCCATCATTTATTTGCTTCATTTGTAGACCTATAAAGAACTTCAGTTCTCCTTTCATACTCATCTCAAATTATGATTTCATTGTTTAGGCAAAACCATGGGACATCTCCTCACTAGTAGACCCAAAAATGATGTCATCTATATAAATTTGAGCAATGAATATATGACCATTTTATTTCTCAATGAAAAGTGTTTTATCAACACTTCCGCAATCATAATGGTGACCAAGAAGAAACTTGGTAAACCTTTTCATACCAAGCTCTTGGAGCTTGTTTGAGACCATACAAAGCTTTCTTGAGCCGGTATACATAATTTGGAAAATGAGGGTCCACAAATCCCTTAGATTGCTCAACGTATACTTTCTCTTGGAGAATTTCATTTAGGAATGCACTCCTAACATCCATTTGATAGAGTTTGAATTTTAAATAGCATGTAATGGACAAGAGGATCCTAATGGATTCCAACCTAGCAATAGGGGGGAATGTCTCATCAAAATCAATGCCTTTTATCTAGGCATACCCCTTTACAACTAGCCTGACCTTGTTCCTAGTCATTGTACCATGTTCATCATGTTTGTTCTTGAAGATCCACTTGGTACCAATGACATTCTTGTCAGTAAGCCTTTCTATGAGAAATCATACATCATGTCTTTGCAATTAATTTAGTTTCTCTTGCATGACTAAGATCCAGTCCGGATCATTGAGAGCCTCTTTAACTCGCTTTGGCTCTATTTTAGAAGTGAAACATTGGTGACTAAGGATGTTTTCTATTTGTCTCATTGTTTTCACTCCAATGTTAGGATCACGAATGATATCTTCTTATATTAGTCCTTTGGTGAGCCTTTTATCTTTGGGCGAAGTTCAATTTCTTTAACTTCTTCCTCCGAACTCGATTGAGAAGAGTGCTCTTCTTAATCTCTTTGGGATTTATCAATTTCAACTTGAGATGAACTCTCATCCTCAGTGTCAGACAACACTATTGACACTTTTCCTTGCTCATATGTTACCTCTAGGTCATCTACCGTCACATTAATTGACTACTTTACTAAGTGTGTCCTAATGTTGTAGACACAGTAGGCTCTACTAGTTTTGGAGTATCCTAAGAGCATGGCCTCATCGCTCTTCTCATCAAACTTGCCTAGATGTTCTTTATCTCGAAGAACATAGCAAGTGCTGCCAAATACTTTAAAGTATTTCCCAGTTGGCTTCTTGCCACTCCACAGTTCATATAGGGTTTTGGTTGTGTCATATCTAAGATAGACTCGGTTAGAGACAGCACATAATGCTAATTGCCTCAGCCTAAAACCTCTTGGCTATGTTTTTGCTTGAAAGCATTATTGTAGTCATATTTAGAAGAGTCATATTTTTCCTTTCAAGCACCCCATTTTGTTGAGAAGTTTTTGGGGCTGAAAACTCATGTTTCACTCCAAACTCTTCACACCAACTTGAGAATTTGTGATTCTCAAATTCTCTTCCATGGTCACTTTAGATTCTCTTGATAGTTAGATCTTTCTCAACTTGAATCCATTTACAAATGTTAAGAAATTCATTAAAGACTTCAGATTTCTCTTTTGGGAACGTTACCCAAGTGTACCTCGAGAAATCATCAACCACGACCATGAAATACTTTTTCCCTCCTAGACTCTCAGTTCTAGTTGGACCAGCTAAGTCCATGTGAAAAAGTTTTAGGGGTCTAGTAGTCCCAATGGATGTGACTTTCTTGTGTGAGAATCTAGTTTGCTTCCCCATTTGACAACTCTTGCATATTGGGTTGTCAACTTTGCTTGGCAAGGTCCTTGACTATCCCTTTCTTGCTAAGTCTTACAAGATCCATAAAGTTGAGATTTCCTAATCTTTGATGCCAAAGATTGGTCTCATCCTTTTGGGCTAAAAGACAAGTGTCCTCTTATTGGGAAAGAGGATCAATGACATAGCAATTGTCACTTGTCTTTACTCCTTCAACTAGGATGTTGTATTCTCTATGATCCTTGATCACACATCTATCTTTATCAAACTACACTTTGTATCCTTTATCGTATATTTGACTAATGCTAATCAAATTATGCTTAAGGCCTTGCACATAGAAAGCTTCAATGAGTTGAGGAATGCTGGGGGCTATAATGGTTCCTACCCCAAGGATTTTAGCGGTGTTTCAATTAATAAAGGTAACATATCCACCTTGTGCTTCCTCTAACTTGGTGAATATCTCTCTCTCACTGGACATGTGCCTAGAGCACCTACTATCAAGGTACCACTTTGATGAGCTTTTGGCTCTTAATGCGGTGTGGATGACCAAGCACTTGGGATCATCCTTTCTAACCCAAACTCTCTTAACCTGGGGAGGTCGAGAGACGTGCCTTTTAGCATTTTGTTAGGCTAAGTTCTTCTTCCTTTAAAGATTTCTATTTTTAATGTTTTAAAAATAGTTTTTTTTCTTGACATTTTTCTCATTTGGTTTTTTCTTTGATTGCATTCTTTGGGATTTGATGTCATTGGCCCTTTTTCTATAATCTCTCTTTATGTGCCCATCCAAGCCATAATAGTAGTAAGAGAATGTGGGTCTTCTTGGTGCATGAGATTGCATTGTCCTCCTTGATGGTTCATTGTAGAAGGGTTGAGAGCCTCTTCTAGGAATCCTATTTTGACAATATTGCACTCTAGTCTTTCTAGAATTGGAGGTTTTTACTTGAGCTCCTCCATAAGTGGAAGTCATTTTTACTTGATATTTATTTCATGCCTCATTGGCATAGGAATATAGTTTGCTCATTCCTTTAGATCCTCTAAAGGAAGATGCTTGGTTGGCTTGTGAGTTACTCCCAACCACTTATGCGTAGACTTTTCTCAATCTCTACCTTGTCTCATTGGTGTTTTTCCTTTGAATGAGGTAGAAGTCTTCTTCTCAACCTTGTTACACATTTTGGTAGGTCTAGGAGGCTCCACCTTTTCTTTTCCCTTGTTAGAGGGTTGTGGAGGTGGTTGAGTAGATCCCTTGGCTTTCACAAAGCCACTCTTAGGCTTTTGAGTTGAGGTGGAGACTATGGCCTTGAAATAATCAAGTCCGGTCATATCCCCATATTGTTTGCCCATTTTGAGCATCCTTTCAAACTTGTCATTTCCTTGAGCAAGCATTAAGATGTTCTTCCTATTATCTTCTTCAAGCTCCTTAATTTGCTTGAGATAATCAAGGGACTTCATTATGAGTTGAGCGCAAGTCAAGTTAAGAGTCTTGTTCCTCTCATTTAGTGTCTTAACTTGATCCTCTAACTCTTGGATGAGTGAGCCATCATCATTAGACCCATCCTTTTTTTCTTCCAAGGTTTTGAGATTCTCCTATAGCTCAAAAACCTTGTTGGACAATTTTTTATTGTCCTCAAGGAGTCTTTCCTTCTCTCACTTCCTATTCATTTGTTCCAAGCCTAGAAATATCCTAGAATCATTGATCTTCTTTTCTATGTCTACTATTTTTAAGCTCTTCTCTTGCTTTTCACATAGAAGCAAGTAATTTTCTTTGGAAAGGTCCTTCTCCTTTTCACTTTCCGAAGAGGAATCTTGTTTAAGAGAGGAGATAATGATTTCAAGTGATTTTGATTTTTTGGTCAACTCAACTATTTCCTTCTTGAGTTATTTGTTTTTCTTTCCCAACTCAACACTTTGTATAAAGAGGTCATCAAAGGCCTCTTGTGCATCATAAGTCTCCTTCTCTTCTTCATACTCTCCTTCATCTTCACTTGAGTCACTAGTCTCCAATAGTGAATTTACGGAAGTTTCAAAGGCCATAAAAGCCTTGATCTCTTGTGAGGGAGCTTCCTCACTACTTTGGGATTCATGTTCCAAAGTATCGGACTCATCATCCCATGTGGCTGCCATGGCCTTTCCCTTTGACTTGTATTTGTCCTTTTATTGCCACAATATTTGGCAATATGTCATTTACCTTACACTCATAACAAATGAGTGGTTCTTTGGAGAAGTCTTTTTTTTTTTTTTTGTATCGGGGGTAGGACTTGCTTAAATGTTTGTTCTTGGGGTAATCC
>JAOXJP010207805.1:0-11940 GCA_025762735.1 Platanus orientalis
TGGAGGTTTTTCATTTTCAGCCGATTCCTTGTTCTTGAGTGTATGAAATTAAACGTGCTCCAATTCCTCTCACATCCCGAAGAGGAACATGTTTGGCTGAAAATTTTGATTGCAATGTCTCTTAGCTCATGTACATCATCTCTATAAAAGCCCACCAATTAGCTGTACAAGACAAATATATACATAAAGTTAATAGAATTTTACATAAACCTAATTATTTAAAAATGTTGCGTTATATGATTATATAAACAAAACCTGAAAGACATGTCTGTCAAGCGTGCTGAGCCAGCTTCGAGCCAAACTCTCCATTTATTTCTATGAAATCTTGTAACTACATTCATTGGGTTAAAAAGGAAATAAGTTAACGGCAAATCGCATAATATCAATAAAATATAATATTACTTATCTTATACATTTTTCCTGCTTGGTATAACTAAGGCTCTAATCTTTCAATTGCATTCTTCACGCCAAGTCTTAACTCATAATGAGTTGAGAGACCTTTGCTATATTGCATTGCAGGATTTAAAAAATAGGCTGCCACACAAACATCAAAGAATTTTTGTCAAAATTAATACATTGTAATCACTGGATAGTAGATTTATATATTGTAAGAAAGACTATTTATTACCTGTTGCATGCAAGTCATTATAGAGTATGTTATCCCATCTTGCATCAATGTAATCCTAAAACTTTTTGTAACTGTGTGGTAGTTTGTCTTTGATGGACTCCTTTGCCCTATCAAGTGTCTTATATATAACTGTCATTGTGGGCTTTTTATCTTGGTCTACAACTTTTAGAACATGTACCAGAGGCCCCATGTCTTTCAATAATTCATCTACCCTATTCCAAAACCCATGTATGAAGACTATATCACAAACTTGTTCTATCATTTGCTTCTTTTTTTATCTTCAATGCCCAATGTAGTCAAGAGACTGGAATCGGTGACATTTTTGCAATTGACCCTTGTACTTGACGAGCTCTTTATTGCCACGTGTTCTGTAGCAAATCTAGTAATCCCAGGGTGGAGTAAGTCATGTCCCTCTGTATATGACCTCAAAATATTCACTGCTTGGGTACTATTATAAATAAGAGAGGTTATAGCCCTCCCTTTTGCAATGATCACACATATATCTTTTAGTTTCCCAATATCCTCCAACATCAAATCAATACAGTGGGTAACACATGGAGTCCAATAAAGATGTTCCCTCTTATTCATCAACATCTTTCCTACAACCTTGAAACTTGCTTCATTGTCCGTCACAATCTGAACAACATGACTCTCTCCAATCTCATCAACCACCTTATCCATAAGCTTGAATATGTATTCATTCGTCTTCTTATCTCCAATGGCATCCACTGACTTGTGGAATATCATATTGTGATTTGAATATACCATGAAATTAATCAATGTCCTTCTAGTCTTTTTTTGTCCACCCATTACACATAATAGTGCATCCATATTTAGGCTATTTTTTTTGTAATCCATGAATATAATTTTTCAACATTTAAACCTCTCAGTCCAGAAATGTGGTACTCAACTAGTAAGGCGTGGGGGCTTTAGTCACGGGACCATGTTTTATAATGATATCAATCACAAGCTGAAAGAAATCACCTTTTGATGAATTCTATGAGATGCCATTAGCCACCACCCACTTACATATACTTTGGCCCACTTTCTCAAAGGACTTCTTGTTAAACATGTCATTTAGCCTCTTTTGCTTATTCTCAGATTTTCTGTAAGTTCTAATAACTGCCATTGTTGCACTTACATCTCTAGTCTTTTCGAACTGTTTTTGTATTCGTATAGCTGCCCTCACAAGATTAATGGGATTATCTCTCATGCTCCTATATCTCCCTAACATAAAACCACTAGAACCACCAGGCATATATTGTCTGCTACTAGGAAAATCAGAAACTGAACGTCATCTCAACTCATCCGTGTAGGTAGTCTTTCTATTCTCCCTCATTCTTGTAGAAGCTCAACCTCTACCTCATCCCTAGCATCCTCATCCTCTTCCTCATCCTCATCATACCTACTAGATCCCTTTATTTCATCATAAAACTCGGCATTTTTCTTTTCTTGAATCTTCTTCAATTTTTTTGCTTCACGCAAGTGTTGATTCATCATTTTCATAACTTTTTTTGTCACCTGCGTGCACCCTGTTTCACCTTTTATATAGGCAAGGTGTTGCTTAAGCCTAGTCACACCACCCCATAATTCTTTATCACATAAATTGCATTTTACTTTTTTTTTGTTCTCTGTCAACGACACACCAAACTTCCACCTAGTGTCTTCTGAAGTCTTGTCTCTATGACTCCCACCTGTACTCTCACTCCCACTACATCTTCAGATGTCATGTCTGTAAACAAGAAAAAAATCAGTATATGTTTTTAGAACATTATTATTGTAGAACATTAAAAAAAAAAAACTATAGACTAATTACATTTTTTTATTTAAAAATAATTTTTTTCTATTTTCGGATTATTAAATAAATTTTTTTTTTCGAAATTTCAATTAACACCATGAAGGCATGAATCAATGTATTTTTTTTAGAACATTATTAATGTAGAACTTATAGACTAATTAAATTTTTTTATTCAAAAATGATTTTTTTCTATTTCCTGTTTATTAAATAATTAATTTTTTTTTTCGAAATTTCAATTAACACTATGAAGTCATGAATCAATGTATTTTTTTAGAATATTATTAATGTAGAACTTATAAACTAATTACATTTTTTTATTACAAAATAATATATTTTTAAAATTTTTGGATTATTAAATAATTAATAAAAAAAATTCGAATTTTCGATTGACACCATGAATCGGTGGGTTTTGATCCTAAACCCACAGATCCATGGTCATTTCATCATAAGCACATTCAAATCTTTTTATTTTATTTTTTTCCTAATTTTTTGTATTTTTTCCATTTTCAACAAAAATGTCTTTAGATCTTCAAAACATTGATCAAATCATGTTTTTGATACATGAAATCAAGAGATCAAGTATCTATTTGTGTGGATCTATTGATTTTTTTTAAAAAAAAAAGAAGTAAATTTGAAAAGGAAATGAGAAAAACTCACCGTTAATGCAAACCGACGAAGAACACTAAAAAACCACCTTTAATCCTTTAAATCTTTAAGATTTGAAGGTTTTTCTTCCAAAGGATTGCAAGATCTCACCAAGAGAAGGATTTTGAAGCAATAATAAGAGTCTAGAAGAGGTTCACAATGAGTTTGGGGGGTTTTTATGCGAAACCCTAAAAAAAAACACAGTTTTAATGCTTCTGGTTTCTGGAAGACGATCTCGACCTTCAAATCGGGCAATCCGGCTCCGTATCGTCCGATCTAAAGGTTAAGATCGCGAAGTTAAAAAATTTGAACTGAGACGATCCAGAACAATCCTGTGCCGTATCGGACAATACTGACTTGGGATCGTCCTATACCAGCCAAATCGTGATATACAGTAGTATCGAACCGGTCTTGGACAATCCCGATCCGAATCGTCCGATTTTTTAAACCATGGTTCTGATTTATTATATGTTTTTGTCTTAGATTAAGAAAGCATTATTTTCAGTATATAATATAAGATAATTATTTTCTAAAAGCATGTTCTTTTCTGTTTTTTGAAAATTATTCGTATTCATACTAACCCAAATACCTTTGCATGCTTAAATATTTATGTTTACTTGCAAAGTCAATCACGCTTACAAAGTTGACATTGTGTTTTTCAGATGATGAGGAGACAGGATAGTCAAGCACCATGGATTTATAAAGCGTTGTTGGAAATTATGTTTTAGTTTTATAATTTATGTTTTCAGAGATTGAGACATTATATTATTTGATTCAGTTATTTGTTTTAGACTTGATTTTGGAGACATATTTTGTCTAGTTGATGGATTTACATAGTTTTATGATGGATGATGATTAGTTTTAGTTTAAGCTTAATGGATTGTAATACATTTAGCTTGGATTTAGTTTATTTGGAAATTTACAATTTTCCAGATCTTTATTTAGTTAAATGTCAAACTATGGAATGGTTTCAACTCTCTGACTATGTGCTACTGAGAATGGAATGTCAGATGTTATGATTTGGAACAATGAAAGAATAAGATGTTTAATGTTTGTTGCATATATGTATGAATGTAAAAGGCGAAAAAAAAATAATAATACGCAAATTGCAAGGTATTAGGTTAAGAATGATATGGATTAATGTCACATGTCAAAATACATAGCCAATCTGGTAGGGGTTTCAAGGCGCGACAAATGCTCTATCGAGTTTACATTCTACTTTATTATCCCTGGCTTGTTTATTCCACCATGTATCCCACCATTTTAAAACCTGTAGTGCAACTTCTATAAAACAATTATTTAGATCCTCTATTGCTGAAAAATCCGAGCTATCCTCAAAAGGATTCTACAGTTCCCATTGTTCTCAGAAAGAGTGTTTGTTCATGTACTAAGCACCCTTTGTCTTTGTGTCATATAGTGCATTATCTCCTTCATGTTGTTCCTTTGTATCTGCTTTCTCTACAATTTTTGTGCTTCGCAATGTTTTCAAAGTTCTCTCCCAACCAACTTGGAAGACTACCATGGAAGAAGATATGAGTGCCCTCGATAAAAATCATATTTGGGAGATGATGGATCTTCCTAAAGGCAAGGAATTAGGTAGGTGCAAGTGAGTGTTTACCATGAAAGCACCGATTTGTTGGTTCAATAGAAAGATACAAAGCAAGATTAGAGGCAAAGGGCTATATGCAGACATATGGCTTTGATTACCAGGAGCCCTTCACTCTAGCTACCAAGATAAACTCTGTATGAGTTCTTATCTCCCTTGTTGCCAACCAAGGATGACCTATAAAGTAGTTTGATGTGAAAAAATGCATTATTGCATAGGGATCTTAAAGAAGAAGTTTAGATGAAGCCCTCTCCAAATATGACGATGTGTTGAACAGAGAAAGGACAGGTGTGCAAATAAATAAATAAAAAGCTTTATATGGCCTTAAAAATCCCTAAGGGCAAGGCTTACATGTTTCAAAAGTGTTATGGTGAGAAGCAAGTACACACGGTGCCAAACAAATCATATATTGTTTATAAAGCATCGAGGTAATCTAGTAATCGCATTGATTGTCTATGTAGAAAACATAATGGTCACAGGGAATGATGAGGCTGAAATAAGACAATTCAATGAGTAATAGGCCAAAGAATTCAAGATTAATGACTTGGGACAATTGAAATTTTTTCTTGAAACCGAGGTAGCTAGTTCTAAGAAGGGGATCCTTATTTCGCGACGAAAATATGTTCTTGATCTCTTACAAGAGACTGTCTTCACAAGATGCAAGCCGTGTGAAACTCTCATTGATCCTAACCATAAACTAATGGAAGATGACAGTGATTTTCTTCCTAGTGTAGGGAGATATTAGAGGTTGTTGGGCGGTCTCATATACTTTTTGCTTACTAGACTGGACATTCCTATGCTTTCAGTGATGTCAACCAGTTTATGCGTGCTCCCACAAGATTCTCATCTAAAGTTGTGTACAGGGTTCTTAAATACCTCAAGGGCTCTTAGGGAAAGGCTTCCTGTTTGCAAAAAGAGGTCATCTTCATGTGGATGTGTACATAGATACAGATTGAGCTAGTTCTATTGCTGATCGCCTATGAAGGTTATTGCATCTTTATAGGAGATAATCTAGTCACATGGAGCAATAAAAAGCAGTCAAGTGTGGCCAAGTTAAGTGCACATGGGATTTGTGAGTTGATATGGATATGGATGCTCCTAACTTAACTTAGGTTCCCAGTTTTACAAGCAATAAGCCTATATTGTAAAAATATATTGTCATAATAAGGCAATGATCAGTATCGCACACAACCTAGCCTAGCATGATCGAACCAAATACGTGGAGGTAGACCGTCACTTTATTAAAGATTATTTGAAGGCTGGAATCATTTGCATGCCATTTGTAAAGACCGGGGATCATCTTATAGACATCATCACCAAAAGGTTACCTAGTATACAGTTCTCTTCTATTTTAAGCATGCGAAGCCATTGACGTGCCTAAACCGAAGTCAACCATTTCCCAATTCGGCTTAGGAGCGAGGAACTAGCTTAAGGGCCATCTCCATTCAGGTTTAAGTTTATGTGGCTGGAAATTGAAGGATTTAAAGAAAATGTTCAAGATTGGTGGATTTCTAGTCAATTTTTAGGGGCTGGCCAATTTTTAGGAAGGTGTTAAATGAGGCTATGAAGAAATGGAACAAAGAAGAGTTGGGCAGAATGGAGGAAAGAAATAGGAAGTGCTTAAGAAAAATTGAAGATATTGACCTAAGAGAGCAATCCCAAACTATTTCGGTAGAAGATAAAGCCAAGAGGGAAGGCAACAAGACTGAGGATATTAAATGGGTTAAGCTGGAAGAAATTAACTAGAGGCAAAAAAAGGAGTAGATCGGCTGCAAGAGGGAGACAAAAACACGAAGTACTTCCACAAAATAGCTTGAGAACCAAATCCAATGCCATCGAGGAATTGAGGTCAAGAATCAATGGTTGCTGAAAAATCCAGGGTCAAGCCTATGTAGTGAAGTACTACAAAGTTCTATACTCCAAGCCTTTCAAAGATAGGGTGCAGCTTGAAGGTCTCGAATTTCAACGTATATCCGAAGAAAGGCAGGAGTGGATGGAAAAGTATTTTTAAGGAAAAAGAGGTGTTGGAGGCTTTGAATAGCCTAAAGAAGGATAAAGCCCCTAACCCCAACAGGTTCCCAATAAAAATTTTGAAGTGTTTTGGTAGCTGTTCGGCAAGGACTTGGTGAAGGTTTTGGAGGAGTTCAATCAATCAGCGGCTTGATGTAGAAGCCTTTCTGGGACATTCATTGCTCTTATTCATATAAAGAAAGGTTCCACAGAATTGAAAGATTTCTGGCCCATCAGCCTGTTGGGCAGTATATATAAGTTGCTCGCAAAGATCTTAGGAAGAAGATTCAAAGGGGTGTTGGACAAAGTGATTTCAGAATTTCTATGTTTGTAGGAGGCCAGCAGATCCTTGATTGCATGTTAACAGCTAACATTTGTTTTGACAGCATGCACAAAAAGAATAAGAAAGGCGTAATTTTCCAAGTTGATTTAATGAAAGTGTATGATCATGTAACTGGCAATTCCTGGAGTTCATGATGGGAAGATGGATTTCGGTTATAAATAGTGCAAATGGATTCGGGTGTCTATTGTTTCTTATTCGATATTGATTATTGGCTCATTGAAAGGCTTCTTTAAAAGTAATAGAGGCATCAGACAAGCAGATATGCTCTCACCATATTTTTTTCCTCCTTATTCCAAGGCTCTTAGTAAGCTAATTGTAGAGGCAGAAAAGATTGCTATGGTAAAGGGATGCCGGGTGGGGACAGATGGACCCTCAATTCCTTTGCCTCAGTTTGCCAATGACACCTTGTTCTTTGTCAGAGATTCTTAGGAGAAAATTCAGAACCTCAGATGCATCCTCTTGTTGTTTGAAGCAGCATCAGGTTTGAAGGTAAACCTCTAAAAAAGCAAGCTAATGGGTGTGGGAGAAGTGACCAACCTGAGGGCTTTTGCAGGCATTCTTGGATGTAAGGTTGCTGCCCTGCCAACCACTTACTTAGGGATGCCAATACGAGCGAAGTACAATGCCAAAGGCATTTAGGACCCTGTACTAGAGAGAATGGAGAGGAGGCTGGCTTCTTAGAAAGGGAGATACTTATCTAAGGGAAGGTAGATTACCTTAGTAAGAAGGGTTCAATCCAGTTTTCAGGCATACCTTCTTTTTCTTTTCTGTACTCCGATGGAACTTATCCAAAGATGGAAAAATTTGGAGTGTGATTTATGTGGGGTAGTTAGAAAGGTTAAAAAAAGATTTGTCAAAGAAGTTGGAAAGATATTTGTCTGCCAGTAAATCAAGAGGGTTTAGGGATTAGACCTTTAAAGAGCATGAATAAAGCACTTATGGGACAATGATTATGATGGTTCGGGGAGGAGCGTTGTAAGCTTTAGAGTAAAATAATAGGAGCAAAATACAGGGTTAAGGAAGCTGGTTGGATTACCATGTAACCGCTATCTGGAGGACCTCTTGGTTCTGGTCTTTGGAGAAGAATTACGAAAGGTTCCCCTTCCTTCCTCAGCCACATATCTTTCAAAGTTGGGAAAGGGACCAGCATCCTTTTCAGAAGGAGGTTTGGTGGGGGTGTCAGCTTTCAGAAATTGAATTTCAGCAGTATTTGAATCGGCACTAAACAAGGAGGGTTCGGCCCAAGATCATCTTATAAGATCGAATAATTCCTTCTGTTGAAATCTTCATTTGAGAAGGAACGTCAATGATTGGGAGATGGACAAGGTGATGGACTTGTCATTCAGATTGGAAAGGGCCTGAATAAGCAGCAAGGATTTCAAAGATAAGAGAATTGGGAAGAAGAGTTCAGGAGTTTTTTCGTCAAGTCTTTTCCAAAGCATTGGAGCAAGTCTTAGAGATCAGTTTGGATTCCTACCCTTCCAGCCAAATTAATTTGGAAGTCATCAATGCCAATGAAGACAGCTTTTCTTTTTATGGCTCCCCTACTTTGACAAAGTCCATACTGTGATAATCTGATAGCCATCATGATGCCAAACAGATGCTGCATGTGCCACCGTGATGCCGAGTTTGTGAGTCATATTTTCATGTATTGTCAGGTAGCATCGTCAATCTGGTATGGCGCTGTTAACAGAATCAGCAAAGTTTGGGAGATTCCAGGCTCAATGAAAAAGATGCTGGATGAATGGGACCATAGTGTGAGTGAAGGCTTTCGCCTAAACATATGCTGTTGTAGAGGTCGTTTCCTTTTGTGATTTGCTGGGGTCTATAGATGGAATTCAAAGAAATTGAAACTAATCTGGTTAAGCTGCTGGAAAAATATTTCTCTCTATTATTTAGATGGATAGCTCATATCCATGTATTTCAGGGGCTGAAATACCAAGAGTGGGTCTTCAGGTGGGACTCCCTTGTTCTTTCTTAGTGCTTCTTCCCTATGCGGGTTGTATTTCTCATGCATGTCCCTGTTTTTTTCTTTTGAATAAGATTCTATCATTACCTATCCAAAAATAAAATAAAAACGATGGACCCTATATAAACATCGCTAGTAGAATTTTTTTTTTTTTTTTTCAAAGTTAAAACCACAGTTTGCATAAGACATCAAGACTTACAGTCCATAATACATCGAATGCATGAACGAGCACCCAACAATTCCATTTTATGCCTTCAGTTATGTAAAGGCATGGTAAAAATGATGAAGTTTGGGAAGAGAACTCTGGAGAAGTAGACCAAAATTTAGTAGTAAAAATATCCAAGTGAAGCAATTATAATCATTCACATCGATCAGAAACAAAACCAACGTTAAAAAAGAAAGAAAGAAAAAAAAAAAAAAAAAAATGGATTAAACAAGTTGCAAAGGAAAGAGGGCATCACGTTAACTTGATTTAAGAAGTATTACACAAGTAGACTTTTTCAAAAACAAAACAAACTTATAAATTCCACATGCTTTAATCTCCAATTTGAGGGTTTCTTTAAGTGTACAATAGTTAAAATCCTTAATAAAACAAGAAGCCAATTAACAAGATAATCTTTTTTCCAAGAAAATCACCCCAAATACCAAACAGAACGCACATACCTATCTATCCATCAATCTGAATATTAGATATATAGTTGATGTAAACTGAAGGAATAGAAGCCATGCCAAGGTACTGGTATCAATTGAACCAGGAGCCCCTATTTCGCAATCTACTTTCTAACACAAACCAACAAACAACAAAAAGAAAACCGGGAAAAAAATAATGAACCAAAACACAAGAAGCCGAGATTCGTACTAGAAACCCAAAGGGGGGAACAGTTCAAGAAGGAAAAAAACGTAGCATGAAGATTATTGAAGTACCTTTACTATTATTTCATGCATCTTCCTCTTGGTTTTGAGCAGCAGAGACAAAAAAAAAAAAAGAATAAGCTATCTTCTTCTTCAATCCCAATTTGTTTACATAAAACAACGGATTAATGCAGATAGAGGAAGCTTATGAGGTGGGTCAAGTTTTCTCTTCTCTTCTCTGTCTGTGTGTCTGAAATCTGAACCCCCCACAAGTCAAAGAAGGAGATAATATTTGTGGAACTTACCGAGAAGGTTTGTTTGTTCTTTCATTTTTTTTTATTTTTCATCACAGAACATTCGTTTCCTTTCCTTTCATAAAAGCTTTGTACTTAGTATATTGAAAAGCGCGTGGAAAAAGAGAAATTCATTTCTGTTTAATAATTTCATTTGAATTTATCAAGGCATTTGTGGCCAAGAGGTGACTGATTTTATTAACCACAATTAGAAAAAAAGTCATTTTATGTTATCAAACATAAATTATGATTTCATTACAAACCATCCCGTTGTGCCTACAAAAGCCTTGAGAAACTCAAATAAAATGATTTCATTACGGGTGACTGCCAAACACAGCCTAAGAATTAGCAACGCCCCTATATCCTAAGAAATTGAATCCGACTGGTTTTTTGTTTTTTTTGTTTTTTAACACCCGACGGGGGCCAATCGGCTGTGGCAACTCAAAAGTGGATCGACCAGGGAACCACAATAGTGCGTGAGAAGCGGTTTTGGCCCATATTGCTACGGGACCTCTTTTTTGAGATGTCAACCACTTTGAGATTGCATAAAAGATTTATGTGAAAATTATATTGATTTTAATATTCTATTTTAAAATGCTAATCATATATATATATATACCCCAAACAAAATTTAAATATTTATCTCCAATAGATTGCCTAATTTGGGATTGTAGGGACCCCACACAACACAAGATCATTCACAATACTAAAGCAACAAATCATGTCGATCCTCCTTAAGAGACCACAAGATATAGAACTAGACGCACAAAAATAGGACAATGGTGCAGAAGCAAACATGGGGGCAACCCCTTCTACGTCTTCTCTTCCTCTCTCATTCCTAATAGAAATTGATTTACTTTTGCTTCTTTTCTTTCTTTCTTTCTTTTTTAGGAAGAAAATTCATTCAACTAAAACAAAGGCTTATAAGCTGTTAAAACATCTCTTTTTATCAACTTTTTTGGACCACCAATGGAGGATAGTGCCAAGTCAAAGGATTTGGCATGTCAACACTAAATTTGATCGTTATATGAGCAGATTCGTAGACAATCACTTAACATGAAGGATAGAGATCATTTCAAAATGATAAAGAACATAACTACTATCACTAATTGTACAACTAATACCCCATTTGTTGAAATATATTAAGTAAATTAACTCTAACCTCTCCTACAACCTTAGGGTTTTAGGAGAGACGTTTAATTGATTTATTTAAGATAGTATTAGAACAGGTTTTAGGTTGCAAGTTCAAATCTCCTCATGGACACAATTATTATCCTGGGCTCCCTCTGTGTACATGTATGAATGTTAGGTTCTATTTTATAACCATATGAATACCCATCAAAGCCACTTGGCTTTCCATATTTTTGAGAATGAAAGAAATATACTCCACTCTAGTCACAATCATTTCTCCTTTTCTATATTTATTCCTATTTCCACTGTCAATATCATAATTTGGTCTGAAAGTCTCTACTACATCCATAAGGAAGTTCACACATGATTTTAATCCCAACCAATGGCAACAATTCAATCAAACTTACTAGAAAAATGAGAAAGGCGATAAGTAGGGATTTACTATACAAATTTATAAAATTTCACCATTTCACCGTTCATTAGGGGTGGGCATGGGCCGGGCCGGCCTCATGCCCGGCCGTCAAATTGACTGGAAAAAGCTTGGCCCGAGCCCTGCCCGAGCCCTGCCCGCACTTTTATTGAGGGCCGGGCCCGAAGCCCGCACTTTTACATATATAATATATATGTATTATATATAATATACTAATTATTTTAAAATTATCAAT
>JAOXJP010207816.1:0-11940 GCA_025762735.1 Platanus orientalis
GTGGCTTAAGTTGGAGAGTTTGTACATGACCAAGTTATTGAGGAATTGTCGATACCATGTCAAAAGAGTGTGTCTAGAGTATGAATTGTGTGTGAAGAAAGTATACCTGACAAGGGTTCATCATGTCTAAGAAAAAAAACTATGCAAAGTCAAGTTGAAGAAGCTCCAACATTACTCAGAAGAGAGCTAGAGAAGGTTTCCAAGCTTCACAAGTATATGGCAAAGGTATATACTTTAAAATTCACAAATACTAGCCAAAACCTAGTTTGGAACTAGTAATAGACATTTTCCTAACCTTAGATGTGGATCTTGCAACTTGCTAGAAAGTTACAGAGCGAAAAATAAACAAAACAGACAAAAACAAGGTTTTTGGCACCTATGACTGATTACAGCAGACCCTATGAGCATAATGACTTTTTCATAAGAAAACCCCAGAGCCCTTCCATGATCGATCATTAGAAATTCATAATTGATCATATGTTTATGACCGATCATGGGGTTCCCTATGATTGATCATAAATAGGCCAGAATAAAAAAAATTTCATTTTTAAAATTTTTTAAAAACCCTTTTTAGGAGATTTTGAGACCACGTAGTACGACCATTTTTTAGGGTTTCTTCAACTCTATAAATGTGTCTTAAAAAGTCTTCAAAAAAGACATGAACAAGAACAAGAAAAATCCAAGTTTTAAGCAAAATGTCTAGAATCATTAAGATGTGTTACTCTACTACAATCAATATTTATTCTTTAATCATTCCCACACTAGCAAGCTTCATTGAGAATGAAGGATTATGAGATCATTAAGTTCAAGCGCGAGGAACCTTATCAAATGCTCCGAGAGCAAAACAACAGTTAAAGGTATTTCACAAAGCTTTTGATTTGAATACTTGATCAGCTTATATTAAAGTATTTCTCAGCTATTCTAATAATTGTCTCAACTAATCTAAGTTAGTCATCATTCAAATATATATTTGTGATTAATTAATATAGTTAAATAAGCTTACTAAGAGGTAACACTCTTAAAGAGCATCGACTCTTTGATTTATTGAGATCAATATAGTTAAATTTAGCCTACTAAGAGGCAAGAAATTTAAAAAGCACCAATTTTTTTACTTCACAATGATTCATACAGTTATATTAGCCTATTTGAGAGGCATGAATTGCTGAGAAATTTATTTTTCTTAAAACAACAATCTTATTATATTTGTTGCACCTCAATCGGAGACTAGAGGTAATTGATTTATCCTATCTGGAGACACAGAGAACTGTTCATACGTATGCCAGAGACACCAATCATAGTGAAGAAGGTTTTTTGTGATTAATTTTACCTTGTATCTTTTTGTAAGGAAACAATAAAATTAATTGGTTCAGTGAAGAGCTTTTGATTATGGACGTAGGCATATATATATTTGCCGAACCACTATAAATTGTGTGTATTGTCTCTTGTGATTCCCTTACTTTATTTGCTTTGTTTGTGAGCCATATTGCATAAGCATCATTCAATATAATTGTTAGTAAATTAAATATCTATAATTTAAGAAAAAATAGGATAAACAATCAATTAAGTAAAAATAGATAATCAACTATAAGAACAATTTCTTAAATATCCTATTCACCCCATCTAGGTTAGTTGGGACTTAGAATTTCAATTGGTATCAAAGTGGGTTATTCTTATAGGGCTTAACATCCCAAGTAAATCCTTAATTAGTCCCTAACTACAAATGGCCTCCAAGGATAAAGGCTACGCTCTTAACCGACCTCCCTATTTTGATGGAATTAATTACACATGCTGGAAGGCCCGTATGATAATATATCTTATGTTTATAGATATAGGAGTTTAGAACTCCACTGTGAAAGGGTATACCATACCAAAAGGGAAAACCAAGGCTGAGTGGGGTGAAAATAAAAAAAGCACACGCTACTAACTATAAGGCATTAAACATGATTGTTTGTGCTCTTATCCAAGATGAATTTGATAGTGTCTAATCTTCTCATTGCAAAAGAAGTATGAGATCTTTTTGTGGCCACCCATGAGGGTACAAACTTAGTTAAGTAGTCTAAACTTCAAATGCTTACCACCCAATTTGAAACCCATCAAATGAAAGAAGCTCAATAGTTCATCGACTTCCACACAAGGCTCCAGGATATTATGAACTCTATGAGAGGACTTGGAGAGAACATCAAGGGCCCTAAGATTATTAGAAAAATTCTCAGGTCTTTACTAGAGAGGTTTCACCCTAAAGTCACAATCATTGAAGAATGTCATGATTTAGATAAACTAAAATTAGAAGAATTAATAGGGTCAATACAAACTTTTGAACTTAAACTTAGGCCCTTAGGAAAAAAGAAGAAGAAGGTATTGTATTAAAGGCTGAAGAAAACTATAATCCGGATGAAGAAATTTCTTTGATTACACAGAACTTCAAAAGGACGATGAAGTATAACTCTAGGAACTTTAGAAAGAAACCACTCCCAAATAGATGAAATACTAATCCTAGGAGAAAGACTGTGTCTAAAGATGAATTTGTATGTTATGAGTGCAAATGCGAGGCCACTTTACTTCTGAATGTGCAAACAAAAAGAAGAAAAAAGTGACCAAGGGCCAACTATGACGGCTACTTGGGACGATGACTTAGATGAGTCTAATAATGAATCCCAATGCAGTGAGATGAATCTAGACAAGAGGTGAGCTTTTGTGCCATTCACTAAAGGGATACCTGAAGTATCTTTGAGTGAAAGTGAGGAAGATGATGATGAAGGTGAGGAAGACCTTCAGAATGCTTACATTGAACCTTATAATAAAAACATCCAATTAGCAAGAACCAACAAGGAATTTTAAAAAAATGATTAAAATTAACTAAAAAAATCAAATTCCCATGAACAATTTTTTCTTCAGGTTCAATCTAGTTCCCTTTATGGGTTTGAGGGAAATGGTTCCCATGAGCAATCAAGTCTTCAAGAAAGAATTGAAGAATTAAATCTAAAAGTTTTTCATCTAGACATGAAATTAAATGAACTAAACATAGTACTATTTCATGAAAATGAGAAAAAATAAATATTAGAATTGAGATGCTTTGACCTCACTACTAGGACTAGTGAACTTCAAAATGAAGTAAATAAATTACAGGAACATAAAAGAAGGTCCATAAGTCTTCTAACTCAGGAAACTAAAATATTTGAGAGCATGCTAACCATGGGTAGAGAGAGTGGTGATAGGAGAGGTTTAGGATTTGAGTATAAGGATTCAAGACCAAACTCTTACACCAAATGAAGTAGTACACGAAGTGTATTTATCAAAAACAAAGGAAAGGAAAATGCAATTGATCCTACATTGGTTAAAACTTACCTACAAGCAAAAAACACATATGTTAGAAAGGATAAGAGTGTTTAAAAAACTTTAACCTCTAGACAACCACATTCATTTAAAAGCAGGATATATGCTACAAAGGGAAGGAAACTGAAATACCTATAAGGTTATCCTAGAGGAGGGGTGAAAAGGATATTAAAATTATTTTATCCTTTTTTGAATGTGTTGGGATTGATTTTAATTCAATTTTAATGTTCTTAAAATTATCCCAAGTGTGTGTGCTACAAAGTGTTTACTCAAGTATTTTATCAAAAAGGTAATGTGCAAGAGTAGCAATAAAAGTAAAAGTAAAAAAATCAAACAATCACACACTCAATCCACAATAAGAGATTTATAGTGGTCCGGCACTATGGCCTACATCTACTCTTTTAAAGCTCACTTCCAAGCTTAAGTATATTTCATTTAGATTGCCTGATACAACCTAAGTAAAAAACATACAAAGACTATACTACTTCCCCTTGGTAAGCTATTCAAAACACTCGGTGTCTCCAATGAGTGGAAACTACTTTCAGTGTCTCCGGTAGAAGAAAAGCAAGACAATCATATGTATGAGTGAAAATGAATGGAAAGGAAAGTAAATATTATTACAATTTGGTTGATGTTGCTATTTGTACAATGTGGGGGTGTTCCTTGTAGAGCTAGTATGCCTTAGCTACCCACAACCTTCAAGCCCTTGGATCTAATGTTCCTTGAGCTCAGCCAAGTATGGGTTTCTTCTTAGGAAGAGCCCATTAGAAGTTCTCCTCAATAGTAGAAGCTTGGTATTCAATAAAAGAGGAGAGAGTATCTTTGAAGAAAATGGTAGTTACTTTAGCTTAAAACAATGAGAGGAACTTGGTTTTCTTAAGGAATAAAACTCTCAATTAGGAAAACTTTCTAACACTCTCTAGCTTGCTTAAAGTTCTTGTCTTAAAAGGAAAAATTCACTTTTATAAAGGTGAGGAACACCTATAACCTTTGGATTGAAATCTTTGAAAACAAACAACTCTTTAGAGCCTTAAATTTTCAAAAAATGGGCTCAAATTTAAAAAACAAATGACTAGGGGGAATTAAATTTCATGATTGACAAAAATACCCCCATAATCAATCATGAGATCCGTGATCGATCATGACTCGTGATCGATCACAGATCTTCTGATCAATCATAAATCTGGGTTTAGCTTGATTCAGCTCATGATCGGTCATGAGATCCATGATGGATCATGGATCTTCTGATTGATCATGAATCTGGGTTTAGCCTAATTTAGCTCGTGATCGATCATGAGATCCATGATCAATCATGAATTTCTGATTGATCATGAATTTGGGTTTAGCCTGATTCAGCTCGTGATTAATCATGATATCCATGATCGATCACAAAGTCAGGCACCTAAGTTATGATCCTTCTAGTGATCAATCACAGATAATGGGGTAGGGCTCTTGGGAGTCTCAGATTGAGACCCAATCCAGGGTTGTGATCGATCACATGATCCATGATCAATCAGGCCATGATCTGCTGCACTTTGTTGAATAATGCTTGGGCTACTCTTTGAAAAAAAAATTCTTGGGTCTTTTATGGGTTTTACCACCACAATTAGGTCTATATTTTGGTCAATATATGATATGCAATGCATGCTTTATACCTTGAGTGGAATAAAAAAATCCGAGGAAGCTTCTAGTCTTCCTCTAAGCTTTTGGTCCACTATGTCTCATTGTCTTAAACTTATGAACACATAAGACACTTACAAGACATAGACCCTTTACAAAGTTTGTCCATGAGATTAATATTACATACATTAACAATATTTCCCTTGTCAATTCCATAGAAAAACCCAAATACACTAGATATAGAATTAGTACATGGATTTCTCGATAACCCCAAAATACATGGATTCAATATGCACACAAGGACACATCTAGCTTAAAGCTTCATGTCATGTATTTGAGTCATAAGCCCTACAACCACAACCAAGAAAACAACACCTTCTTCATGTCAATTGAACTAAGAAATAATAGAATTAAAGAGCAAGTAAGATATATGCATGAGATACAATGTGTGTTGTGTTAAGTGAAAGGTGTTGAAGGTAAAGGTTTTAATTTTCTCCCTCTATGGATGTGCTACTTCCCCTATCTGGGAAAGCTCCTCCTAACTTTCATAGCCACCTACACTATCTACAATACAAAACCACAGTGGATTTGTACCATGTCTTCCCTTTTTGGCAAGAATTGACAAGATACATCACAGACATAGCAAAGACATAGAAGATAAACATCAAGGAGAAATAAACAGAAACATAACTGAAATATTCATTAAGTTAAAGGCAATACAAGTATCATAGTCATATCAATCACTTGAGGCTTGACCCCTAAGATGAGAAAATCCTATCACATGGCCACATCTAGTGGATCTGCCCTAGGATATACAAAAAAAAATCCTATCCCAGCCTCATCAAAAACATATGCCAACATGGCATTTACACTATTAAAAAAATCCCTAAGACAAGAATAAAATGCCATTTATATATATATATAAATCTAATCAGTCGAATATTAATCGGAGCGGATGTATACATATCTGCATCCGGTTCATTTATAATTGAATTTTTATTAAACGAATCGGATATGGATGCATCCGTATTCGTCTTAATCGAATTGAATGCGGACGCTTAGGTGGATAGTTGACAGCCCTAGCCTAAACCCAGGCATATCAAAATGATCCTCAGATTGAGGATCAACATCACTTTTTGAACAAATGATAGACCCGAACTATAATTGTTGATATGGGTGGTCTGCATTGTGATGGGTATCCAGAAGCTTTTGGTTTGAGGCAAGGGTCTTCTGGTTCTTCAAGACTTTGGTGACTTTACACACTAAAGTGTAGAGCAATCCCATCATTGTAGACTTCACTGTCATCGATCGCACTCAGTCAAGACTAGGCTATAAAGGGGCTGTAAAAGATGATCCACCCTCGCTGGTCATTAAGCCCATACCCTATAAGGTCTCATGGCCAGCAGATGGAATCGGCCTCCCTCCCTTCGTAGCCACCTTGAATGGAACCTTGGCGGCCGTCATAATGCTCGTGACCAAAGTAGGATACAGAATGTTGCCAGTGGGATGCTTCGACTTGTGAGCTTTGATCATTACATGGTAGATGATCGAGGTGATGTCTACTTTTTAAAGTCGAGGATGATGTTGATGACATATGTCATGTCATAGGTGAGGTCACTCCTGTGAGTTATGTGGAGGATGTTGTAGGTAAAGATTCAATGAAGGAATTTTACCACCAGCCTATAGTCCTCGTGCTTCAAATTCTCTAACCAGGAGAGAAACTAACCATAAAGTCTCTGAACTCACTCACCCTTCTACTTGATGGTGAGCTTGTAGATTGAAAAGGAAAAGGGGTTGTTGGTGACTTGAGGAACACCAAATATGTTAGCCACACTTAATGGGCTAACACTGAGGGGCACCCCGTTCACTGTAGACCTAAAGGAGCATTGTGCATGGTTGATGGTGAAGATATTAGCATAGCAAATCCTCATTGCTTCGTATAAGTGGTCCTTCATTGCGAAAATGGGAAGTCATTATCTATCTTCAATTTTTTTTTTAAGGATGCAAGCAGTCCATAGGGCTTTGGCTTCAACAAACCTTTCGTTGATGATGGATTGTTTGGAGAAGATCCACTCATAGAGGTTAAGGCTAGTGGCATTGCGATAAGGAGAGTAGGAGATGTCATCTCAGTTCCTTGATCTCTTGCATGGAGGGGAGCAAACCATCGGTCACTTCCCTAGATTACGTGGGGGTTGCGATAAAGATGCACCATTGGAAGTGTTTTTCTTGAGCTTTAGAGCCATGGTGATAAAAAACTTGAAAAGATTCGAAGGGAAAATGGAGGCACACAGCCGAGGGAACAGTGGAGGAAGTAGAAGAACAAAGAATTAAGGTGTCGGGAGTAAGAAAACCCAAAATTGATGAGCAGCTGATTTAAATCCCACCCTACATTTATGTTTCCCAAAATATCCTCCTAATCAATCACTGAGATCTGTGATCAATCACGAAGCCTGATATCGTGCTTCTTTGGTTGTTTTCTGCTAATGTGGTTAACCACACATCAACCCAAAGGGTAGACCCACCTACTTGGGCTGTAGTAGCTCTACTATTCGATTCCAACCTTGATTGGTTAGATTCCAAAGACATATTAGCTAATCTATGCTTATAAATCCCAAGAGAACTTGATAGACTGTGCATAGGCTAATAGCACTCCGACAATACTCAAATCGCTTGGAATCAAGGGGTTTGGTTAAAATGTTAAATAGTTGATCTTCGATCTTCACATTGTCCAATGATACAACTTTTTCATCCACCAATTGGTGGATGAAATGGTCTCTAATATCTATGTGCTTGGTCTTTAAGTGTTGGATTAGATTCTTGGAGATGCCAATTGCACTCTTGTTGTCAACAAATAGGCTCATAGTGCCTTGTTCCAATTCGTAGTCTTTAAACATTTGCTTCATCTACAAGAGTTGGGTGCATCCACTATTAGATTTAATGTATTCTACTTTGGTAATTGACAAGGAGATGGAGTTTTATTTCTTGCTATGCAAAGAAACAAGATTGTTGCCTATGTAGAAACAACCTTTACTCATGCTCTTGCGACCCTTGACATCGTTAACCTAATCAACATCTGAGTACCCCGCAATCTTATATGTGATGTCAAATGGGTACCACAACCCAAAGTCCGTTGTCTCATGGACATAACGGATGATCCTCTTGCCTTCCTTAATATGTGATTTTTTAGAGGCAGGTCAGTATCTAGCACATGCATCTACACTAAAGGAGATAAAAGGTCTACTTGTAATCAAGTAAAGCAAACTTTCAATGATGTTCCGATAATAGGTAGAATCAAAATTTGCTCCATCGAAGTCCTTAGTGATCTTGTCACTTGTGCTAATGGGGGTGTTAGTAACTTTGGATTCTTGCAATCCAAACTTGGTAACAAGGTCTCTAGCAAACTTAGTTTGGCTTAAGAATATGCCATCACTGGTTTGTTTTATTTGAAGACCAAGGAAAAAACCTTAGTTCTCCTTCCATACTCATCTCAAATTCAGACTTCATTGTTTGAGCAAAACTATGAGACATCTCCTCATTAGTGGACCAAAAAAATGATATTATCTACATAGATTTGTGCTATGAGTATGTGACCATTTTGCTTCTTGACAAAGAGTGTCTTATCCACACTTCCTCAATCAAAATGGTGATTAAGAAGGAATCTGTTGTGTCTCTTATACCAATCCCTTAGAGCTTGTTTAAGCCCATGTAGTGCCTTCTTAAGTCTATATATGTAGTTAGGCAAGTGATGATCCATAAATCTTCCCAGTTGCTCTGCATATACTTCTTATTGGAATATCCCATTTAGGAATGCATTCTTAATGTACATTTGGTATAATTTGAATTTCAAATAGCATATAAGGGAAAAAAGAATCCTAGTGGACTCTAATCTAGAAATAGGGGAAAATGTCTCCTCAAAGTCAATCCCCTCTATTTGGGCATACTCCTTTGCCATAAGTCTGACCTTGTTTCTAGTCACTATAATATGTTCATCATGTTTGTTCTTGGAGATCCATTTGGTACCAATGAAATTCTTGTTTGAGGGTCTCTCAATTAGGAACCAAACATCATTCCTTGTGAATTGATTGAGTTCCTCAGCATGGCCATGATCTAATCCGGATCATTTAGGGATTCCTTTACTTTTTTTGGCTCTATTTTAGAGGTGAAGCAAAAATGACTTATGATATTTTCTATTTGTCTCATCGTCTTCTCTCCAGTGTTTTGACCACCAATGATGTCACTTTGAGACAATCCTTTGGTGAGTCTTTTCTCCTTGGGATGAGGTTAAACCTATTCTACTTCATCCTCAAAGCTAGTTTGAGATGTGAGCTCCTCTTGGCCTTGTTAAGATTCTTCAATCTCTTTTGAAGATGAAGTCTCAACCTCATGGTCTAGAACACAACATGTATGTTTATTCGTATTTGTGTTGATTCATGATCATTGACCACTACAATGATTGAATTTTCCATTGTAAAAGTTCTCTTGTTATAGACATGGTAGGCTCTACTAGTGTTAGAGTATCTAAGGAAGTTAGCCTCATCACTTTTCTTGTCAAAATTTTCAAGCTATTCTTTATTCCTAAGGATATAACATGTGATGCCAAATACTCTAAAGTATTTAACAGTTGGCTTTTTCCTACTTTATAATTCATAGGTTGTTTTATTTGTTCTGGGTTTATTTGTTCTGGGTTTACAATAGACACAATTTAAGACATAGCAAGCAGTGCTAATTGTCTCAGCCCAGAATCTCTTAGCTAAGTCTTTGCTCGTAAGTATAGAAGTAGTTATATCAAGTAGATTTCAATTCTTCTTTTTAGCAACTCTATTTTGTTGAGGAGTTTTAAGAGATGAAAACTCATGCTTGACTCTCATCGAATCATGCCAATCTGAGAATTTATGATTTTTGAATTCTTTTTTATGGTTGCTTCGAATGCACTTGATGGTTAATTACTTTTTTACTTGAATTATCTTGTAAATGTCTAAGAATTCATTGAAAGCTTTGGATTTCTCTCTTAGGAATGATACCTAAGTAAATCTTGAGAAATCATCAACCACCACTATGAAGCATTTTCTACCACCTCGACTCTCCGTTCTAGTAGGACTGGTCAAGTCCATGTGGAGAAGCTCTAGGGGTCTAGATGTCCCTATTTGTGTAGTCTTTTTATGAGGAACTCTAGTTTGTTTTCCCATTTGACAACCTTTGCACAATGGGTTGTCAATTTTTCTTAGTTTGGAAAGGTCTTTGACTATTTCCTTCTTGCTAAGCCTAGCAAGATCCCAAAAGTTGAGATGGTCTAATCTTTGATGCCACAGATTGGTTTCATCCTTTTGGGATATGAGACAAGTATTCCCTTCTTAAGGATGGGGATCTATGACATAACAATTGTCACTTGTCCTTACACTTTCGACTAGGATGTTGCCCTTCTTGTGATCCATGATCATATAACCTTCCTTTCCCAATTGGACTCAGTAGTCCTTGTCACAAATTTAGCTTGTACTAATCAAGTTGTGCTTAAGACATTGCACATAAAGAGCTTCAGTGAGTTGTAGTATGACGGGGGCAACTATGGTTCCTACCCTAAGAATTTTGGGGGTGTTTCCATCGCCAAATATGACATATCTGCCTTGAACTTCCTCAAGTAATGCAAATAATTCCCTCTCATTGGACATGTGCCTTGAGCACCTACTATCAAGATACCATCTTGATGTGCTACTAGCTCTCAGTGTTGTTTGAATAAGGACTTTGGTTCATCATTTCTTACCCATACTCTCTTAACCAAGGTAAGTCTAGAGCTTTACCTTTTGGCATTTTGTTGTTGGGTTAAATCCTTATTTCTTTGAAGGTTTCTATTTTTCAACTTTTTAAAAATAGTTTATTTTGTTGACATTCTTCTTATTTTAAAATTTTCTCAAATATTGTATTCTTTGGGATTTGATGTCATTAGCTCTCTTTCGACAATCTCCCTTAATGCCCTTCTAAGCTATAATAGTAGCAGTAGAATTGTGTTGACTTCCTTCTAGGTGGTTCATTGCAGAAGGATTGTTGGTTTCCTATAGGTTTCCTAGTTTGATTAGGTTGTCCCCTTACCATCCTAGAAGTGAAGGCCTTCCCTTAGAATCCTCTTGAGATAGAAGCCTTATTGGCTTGAAACTTATTTCATGTTTCCTTAACATATGAATAAAGTTATGGTTTTGGTCTACTCTCAACCACTTGGGCATAAGATCGAGATTGGGGTTGCATTAGTCTTTCTTAAGTTCTACCTTGACTCATGGGAGCTTTTTCCTTAAGTGTGGTTGTTGGTCTCTTCTCAACCTTCTTTGAGCTTTGATAAGGTCTTTGAGGCTCCACGTTTTCCTTTCCCTTCTTGGAATGTTGTGGAGGAGATTGAGTTTTTCTGATGGCTTTAATAAAGGCATTTATTGGCCTTTGTGTAGAGGAAGAGGCATTGGTTTTGAAATTAAAACCAAGTCCCGTCATGTTTCCATGATCCTTACCCATGATGAGCATTTTCTCAAGATATTCACATCATTGAGACACCATGGCTATGGACTTCCTCTTGTCCTCCTCAAGCTCCTTGATTTGTTTAAGGTAATCAAGAGACTTCCTTGTAAGTTGAGCGTAAGTCATGTTGAGAGACTTATTCTTCTCATTTAATATCTTGACTTGATTCTCCAACTCTTAGATGGGTGAGTCATCACTATGAGACTCATACTTCTCTTTTTCTACATTTTTGAGCTTTTCCTTAAGCTCAAGAACTTTGTTAGATAATTTTTTGTTGTCTTCAAGAAGTCATATCTTCTCATGCTTCCTATTGTCCTTTTCTAAGCCTAAAAAGATTTTAGCTTCGCTAAGCTTGTTTTCTAGTTCTAAGTAGGCTCATTTCTTCCTTGGCATATAAAAGTAGTTTTTTTTTTTTTAAAGTTAATTTTCCTTTTCACTTTCCATATAAGACTCTTGTTGAAGGATGAAGATTGTGTTATCAAGGATTTT
>JAOXJP010207838.1:0-11939 GCA_025762735.1 Platanus orientalis
TGGTTAAACTTTTGGCATCATCATATAATGATAAAGTTGAAAATATTGTTATAGAAAATACTCCTCAAACCGCTAGGTATACTTCACATATAATTCAAAATGAGATTTTGTATGTTCTTACAAGTAAAGTGTGGAATAAGATTCATGAAGATATTGGAGATTTCAAAATTTTCATTATTGGTTATAAGGCACGTGATGAATCTAAGAGAGAACAAATGACTCTTGTTTTGAGATTTGTTGACAAAGATGGTTTCATACAAGAGTGCTTCTTTGATCTAGCTAATGTTAAAGATACATCGGCATTGATTGTTAAGAATGAAATATCCATGATTCTTTCTCGTCATAGTCTTGATATTCAAAATATTCCTGGACGAGGGTATGATAGTGCAAGCAATATGCGTGGTGAAGGAAAATGATGGCAAACATTATTTCTTAATAATTTTTCTTATGCATATTATGTGCATTGTTTTGGTCATCAGTTACAATTAGCATTAGTTATTGTATCTAGAGAGGTAGTTTTTGGTCATGAGTTTTTCTCAAATTTGAATTTAATTTTCAATACGATTGGTGCTTCATATAAATGGCATGATGAACTACAAGCTACCCAGGCCACACAAATTTCACGTATGCTAGCTATCGATAAACTTAAAACTAGAAAATGAGTTAACCAAATTGGCACTTTGAAATGAGCTGGTGATTCTTGTTGGAGTTTCCATTTTTATTCTATTTGCAACCTAATAAAGATGTTTGGGGCAACTTGTTCAATGCTTGAAAATATTAAGAAAGAAGGATCAATCTACTCTCAACGTGGGGATGCTAATACGGCTTATAAAATGATGACCTCTTTTGAATTCATATTCATTTTGCATGTAATCAAGGAAATTATGGGTATTACTGATGTTCTTTGCCAAGCTTTGCGGCAAAATATCAAGACGTCTCGAATGCTATATATTTAGTTTCAACTATAAAAACACTTATCAAAAAACTGAGAGAAGATGGTTAGAAGAATTTGTTTGAGAATATTATCTTGTTCTCTAAACAATTTGAGATTGATATTTCAGATTTGAGTGCTCATTATGTTAAAGGTCGTGGCCACCACCAACGGGATCACATTGTAATCGAGCATCGCTATCATTTTGATATATTTAATGATACCATAGACTTTCAATTGCAAGAGTTTAATAGGAGATTTGGTGAATAGGTGATGAAACTATAGATACTTAGCTTAACTTTGGATCCAAAGGATGCTTATAAATCCTTCGAAATTGATGATATATGTTGTCTTGTGGAGAAGTATTATCCTCTTGATTTTACCAAGTAGGAGAAAATTAATTTGAACTTTCAACTGAAGCATTTTGAACTTAATGTGCCTAATAATCCGAAATTACAAAATTTGTCTTCCAATACAGAATTAGGTCGATGATTAGTTGAAACAGAAAAGTTAAAGATATACCATTTTATTGTTAGATTGATTCGTTTTGTTTTGACTCTTCCAGTGTCTACATCAACTAGTAAACGGGCATTTTCAGCTATGAAAATTGTTAAAACAAGACTTCGCAACAAAATGGAAGATGAGTTTCTTGCAGATAATTTGGTTGTCTATATTGAAAGGGAAATTGTTGAGACCTTCAGTTCAAATTTGATACTTGATGATTTTAGTTCTTTAAAAGAGCGTAGGTTACAATTTTAAATGGGATACTTAGCTTTTCTATTTTTTTTTGTTTCTTTTATATATAGACATACCTGCTTATTCTCTACATGCTAATTGATTAGAGAAAGGTGAAAGATGCCTATTTTTGTTAATCTCCATATACAGATGTACCTTCCTATTCTCTACATAATAATTGATTAGAGATAGGTAAAAGATGCCCATTTTTTTGTTAATGTTGATAGAGACTTTTTGTTATACATTAATTGGGTTCTAAAATACTTTATTGTATATTGAATTGTGTTAATAAAATATTTTTTGTATTACTATATATAGCGTAGTACATAGTATATATAAAAAAATTTAATCATCATTAGTTTTAGTTTGCCCCCCCCCGAAAGATAAATTCCTGGCTCCGCCGTTGAAAGTAAGAATAGAAAATGGTAGCTACTACCTACCAAGCTCCAACTTTCACCTTGTTACTTTGATTATTTTTTACAATATGTCAACCAACAAAATAGGCAAAATGTTAGTGGAAGTTTAACGATCAGGAGAGGATTCGGTATGCGATAGTAACATGGAACTAAAGCCAAATCCTCTAAACTGCTCAATTTACCCCACTTTTAACACCACCTATAATATTTGCCCATGTATCACATCAATGGGATCCAACATTTAATGGAGATGGAACATTCTAATGTCTCTGTCTCCTATTTTTCAATTTATTTATAATAAAAAAACAAATCACCTTATCATCTCTCTTTTCTCTCTCACGTTTTTCTTTTCTCTTTCCCAAACATTTCATTGGCAACTCTATTCTTCATTCTTAGTGAGCATTGACTACAAAAACTCATATCTTTATGTGTACACCATTGGTAACCATTCTTACTCCAGTGATTTTCGCAGTGTCAGTGTAGGTCATCTTTTCAATGCGAAGTTATAGAAAATAATGAGATTAATATCTAGAGAAATCATCTATAAAAGTAAAAAAAATACCTTTTACCTCATCTAGTAATTAAACCATTTAATTCACATATATCAGAATGTACTAATCCTAACAATTTCATATTTCTTTCTATTTTGTGAAATGGTTTTCTAGTAATCTTTGATTTTATATATATATCACATTTTTCTAGTTTCCCATTTTGACAGTTAGGAAGTAAACATACTTTTATCATGTTTTTTATGGACTTAAAATTAACATGTCATAATCTAGTATACCACAAATTAATAGAATTAATAATATAAATTGAAGAATCACTTTCATTAATAATATTAAACTTGAACATTCCAATTTAAACATATCTCATGCCCACATACATCCCATTTTTCAACAAAGTAAACTTATCCAATTCGAAGATTATTTTAGAACCATATTTGACAAGCAAACTGACTGAAACTAAATTTCTTTGAATCTCAAGTACATACAAGACATTGTTTAAGGTGAGGTTCTTTCCTGAGGTCAGACTAAGGTTTACATTTCCCTATCCTAACACTTTAGTGGTTGATGAATTTCCCATATAGAGAATGTTTCTATCGCCGATACCTTAAAAGGATTTCAACATGCTCTTGTCAAATGCAACATGTCTTGTTGTTCCAGAATCGAGCCACCATTCACCACCATGTCCAACCATGTTTACTTCCGAGATGACCGTGGCTAAGATTTCTTTTGTGATATGTATGTTGAGATACAATACATTGTGGGTAGTATTGGTAGAAGTATTATATGCATGTACATGAATGGTATACCATTTATCATGGTATACCATCTCTCTTTCTCTCTCTCTCTCTCTCTCTCTCTCTCTCTCTTATACATAAAAAATATTTCGTGTGTGAAAGTAACGCACAAGTTCCCTAATTTCCTTCTATATTTTTTCCCTCTCTTCTTCTTCCTCTTCCCTTTTTCATTCATCTTTTTCAAGCAATTTAAGTTGGTATCAGAGAAAACACCAGGATCGATCACCATTGAAAACATGACCCCTAATTTCCTTCTATATTTTTTCCCCTCTCTTCTTCTTCCTCTTCCCTTTTTCATTCATCTTTTTCAAGAAATTTAAGTTGGTATCAGAGAAAACACCAAGATCGATCACTGTTGAAAACATGACACATCTGATGAGCCGGTACAGTCGCTAATGTCAGTCAGCCGTACGTTGATGCCAACATGTATGTACAACATCAGATCCCAAAACCTTAGGGTTTTAAATCGTTCTAAATTTAGAAAAATTGTAGTGATTTTTTTATCATGCTACGACAGTCTTTCAAAGGTTTCCTTGGAGTTTGATGAAAACCTCAAAAAACACAAAATCCTTCGATTTGATCACACCAAGAGTTTTTTTGCTGTGTTTGTTTACACAGACCAGGTCATTTTTTGAGTAAGGAGGTTGTTAGATCTTGTCCCATGCAATTTGGTTGTGTTTTGGGAAGTCAGTGGATGGATCTCGACTCTCAAGTTGATGCCTGATATTTTTTGGGCCACTTTTGTTCGATCTGAACGTACTAGGAGATTTTTACTGGGTTTACTTGCACATACCAGGTCGTTTTTTGAGTGAGGGTGTAGGATCTTGTCCCACACAATTTGATTGAGTTTTGGGAAGTTGGTGGATGGATTTTGACTCCCAAACTACTATCTGACAACTTTGGGCCATATTTTGATTTTTTATTTAAAAATTCAAAAAGTCTTAGCAATAGGTTGCTTCTCTCCATGATGAATACTGTTGTGCTCATTCGCACCAACTTGTTGTCTTTTATGATTTTTTGAAGTGGTTGAGATGCGTCATAGTGTCTATAGGCTTCCAGGTTGTGTCTGGGCTTGGTGGTGTTCCTTGTGGGTTGTTGTAGTGTGTCTTTTAATGTGTGTAGGTTGTGTTGTGCCTGTGTGTAGTGTTGGTGGAGTCTTATTTTGGGCTACATCATGTCAGACAAAAAGAAAAAGTCAAGCTAGAGCTTTTGGGAGTTGAGCCAGAATGACTTAGGAAGCTCTCTTGTTCTTGGAGACTCTTCACATGTGTTGATCACCATTGTTAAGTTTGATGGCACCAATTACCATGGTTGAAATCTGTGCTTATTTACATTCAGGGCAAGGATAAAGAAGAATAATTAATAAATGAAATAGAGGTTCCTTCCAAGGAGGACCCAAAGTACCGAAAGTGGAAAATCGAAAATGCAGTAGTAAAGGGCTGGTTGTTAAGTTCAATAAAGCCAGAAATCAGTGATCACTACCACTTCTTAGACACAACCCATCAAATTTGGGAGTCTTTATCTAAGACTCATTAAGAGATTGGTCATGCCACCAAGGTGTATGAACTCTACTAGAAAATTTCCCAATTCAAACAAGGCGACTAGCCTCTACCACCCTTTCTGTCCAAAGGATGCTACAACGTACAAGAAACATGTTGAGGAGATCCAAGTGTTTGAGTTTTTGGCAGGTTTGAGTTTTGATGTAATTGTCAATTCCATAATGTATGAAATACATGGAGTGGTAGATTAGGCATGACATGAGCATAGTGATCATTAAGTGTCCTTAGGTCCCGTTAAAGACAAACTCCAAGCACTTGAAACCAAGGATGGATCCTTCCCCAGCTGTAGGAGTTCCAGACTTGAAGATCAAAAACATCATCGAACTTAAGAAAGGTATATAAAGGTAAAAATAATGATAGACATGGGTTTAAGAGACCTACCAACTTTTATGTACCCTTATGGACCAAGTCATGACCTTTGCATAAGTCCTAAGAGGTTTGGGTGCAAGATTGAGGAAAAATAGTAGCAAAACAAGGGAATTAGTTCGATCCGGGGGGTGTCGGATCAATCCGCACTTATCGCATCAATCCGAGGGGTTGTTAGATCAATCCAACATGGCTCCCGGATTAATCCAACATGTCTCGGGACATTCTGTCTACAATGCCAGATCAATTCGACAATGCCGGATCAACCCGACATTGCAAAATAAAAAAGATCTATAGAAACAATCTTTATGAGCGGTGGGGATTACTTATCCGTTGGGGATTATGCCAAATCAAGGGTGCACGACATAACTCGTCCCCTATAAGTACAATAGAGTTTTCATTGAGTCACAGAGAACACATGTGAACAAAAAAACTGGGACTTCTATGCAAAGCGAAGAAAACCTAAGGCACTTAATCCTCCCAACAACCATGGCTCTCTTTATGAACCTTTATTGAAGAACTTAAGAGCCTTTAAGTGCTTCTTAAGCACTCTATTCTTGAAGATCAAGAGAGAGAAATAAGGAGAAGGGTTTATTCTCAAGTAAACCCTCATAAGAATCTCCAAAAAGCAAAATAGCATTACTTAGGAGCTCGATAGAAGAATAAGGCATATCAGTTCATTAAGGAGAAACCACCATTTAAGGAATTACATGCAAAACATCAACCTTGTGAGGTAATTTGTATTGATTCTTTTTAAATTTCATAAGACCGGTCTTTCAATTCTTTGAAAAACTTTAATTTTTGATTAATTTTTATAAAAATACAGATCATGAACAAATATTTTCCCATTATCACCATATGAAATACTAGGATTTAATCAAGGAAGATTAAGAAGAATACCTCAAAGGCTAAACCAAACACAAGACGATGATCCGACCTAGTCTCCAAAGTATCCACACCTACTCCAGAATTTGTAAATGTAATATGTTGTAAATTCCATGAACTGGAAAATACATGTTTTGTATATACTAGGACATGAACTGAGTCATGTTAGAGGTTAGGAGGTCCTTGAGTCAAAGCATCATGAAGATCATCAAGGAAGCCTCAAGAGACCGATCCGGGAGTTGGTGTGTCATCCCAAGGGATTCATGTATCATTCCGAGCCTTCACAAGGTAAATCAACTATTGTATGGTAGTCGAGGTGAATCAAGATCCCATGATGGGTTTTCCAAGGTCCACGGACCTTCCTTGGTCATGGGAGGACAATCCAAAGTCATCTGTAGCATTCCCAAGACCTTAAGAGGGATTACAGAGAATTTGGATCGATCCATAATCAAACCACTTCGATCCAAATAGTTTGGATCAATCCAAACTTATTTGGATAGATCCAAGATCGATCCAGCAACTCTCGGGTTGCTAAATCTGAGTGTTTGTTACACTTGGATTGATCTAAAATAGCAGAAACACTGAATAATGGTCCAATCTTCAAAAATCTGTTGCCAATCAATGGCTAAGATCTTTTGACCATTTGGGATGGTTCTAATCCAATGGACATGAACCATTTTCGTCTAATATAAAAGGAAAAGAACTCAAATGAGCAATGTAATGGTCATAAACTAAAACTACAATCCTCTTGCTTTAGATTTGAGAAATTTGAGAGATTCTACTCCTCACTCTATTGGGGATCTCTCTAAAGCTTAGATAGGTAAACCTACACCCAAAGGGACCATTCTCTATCCCCACCTTGCACCTATTAAGGCAAATCAACAAGTGGAGGGAACAAAGGGTTGTCTAAACCCTTATAAAGAAAGGTGGGCTTGATAGTCATATTGTGCTCAAGGAGGAGCAACCCATCAAGATTGTCGCTCTAGCTTGAAGAGCCAACCAAGAAGCAATTAGGGAGCAATAGTCACATCTAGCTCAAGGAAGAGCAACCCGAAATTGTGTGCAAGGCAACATCAACCTACAAAGAGGTAATCCTTGCCTTTTAACTTTTATTAAAGTTATTTAGACCTCTCCTGTCGGAGACACCTGAAGAATTGGCACTACCGCCGGAGACACCAGTAGCATGGACTCAAATCTCTTCCGCCAGAGACACCGAAAGAGAAGACCTTAGTCCACACCCGCCAGAGACATCGGGTGTAGCTTGCTTGGCAAGTAGTCTAGGCTTTTATCTAATTTTAGCCTTGACTGTAATGTTTCAATCTTAATAAAATTATATGGCTCGGTTGGGAGCTTTTGAGAGTGAATGTAGGTCATTGTGCTTAACCACTATACATCTTGTGTATTGTGTGTATGCTTGTGGTTTGTCTTTGTATATTACATCTCTTTTATCAAGCATTGCAATAAATTGAATATCAATATACACAACATGTTTGAGCACCTCCACATATAAGCATAAAAGGATTAATCAAGCTACCATAGGGAACTTATCAACCCCTCTCCCGCTTTGCTATAGGTAACACTATAGTGCATGACGGAGCCTCGTGGTCCATGATAAGTTGATAACGAATTGATTTATTAATCAAAATAATTCTATTGCACATTAAGACCAAATTAAGAAAATTAGAAGATGGTTGAATAACATTTAAAAAGAAGCAAGAAAATTGAATTATCTTATTTACCCCTCTCTAGGATCATTTTCGAACTTTCAATTGGTATCAAAGCATGGTTACTCTTATTGGGCTTAACAACCCGAGTAAAAGATCTATATACCTAGAGGAACTAGTAAGGTCTCCTCTAACCTGTGAGATGACTCTCAAACCAAATGAGGAGCTTGAAAAAATGGCCAAAAGCTTTAAAAATTCACTAGTGGTTATAGGAATAATCTTTTTTTAAAAAACAAATGTACAAGGGGAAATGAGGTTCTTAAGGAAGAGCCAAATTACTATGAATGCAATGGCTTTGGTCACTTTGCTATAGAATGTCCAAACCATTTAGAGAAATATAAGAAGAAAGCAATGATAGCCTCTTGGGATGATCCGGATAAGTTGGAATATGAGTCCCAAAGTAGTGAAGAAAGGTCTTCACATGAAATCCAAGCCCTCATGGCTTGTGGGTCTCTTAAAGATTCACTTGAAAGTGAATCTGAAAGTGATGAAGAAGAAGACGAGGATGAAGAGGACATCTAAGAAGCCTTCAACAAACTCTATGAAGAAAACATAGAGTTAGGAAATATCATCAAGTCCTTAAAATGGAGAAACTCAAGTCTAACTGAAGAAAAGGAAAATTTAAAAGAGTTAGAAGGAAAAACTTATTCCTTGAAACTAAACTTATCTAAATGCTTAGAGGAGAATGATGAGTTGCTTAAAATTAATTTTAATCTCTCAAATAAAAATGAAAATCTAAAGAAAAAAATAGAAGAGTTAGAATTGAAGTTTACGGCTTCCAACCTAGGAGAAGAGCATCAAGGCTTAAAAGACAACATAAATCTCCTAGAAAAGAGACTAAGTAAGGAAAAAACATTCTTCAAGATAGAAAAAGAAAATAGAAAAATTGAAAAGAAGAATCTAGTTGAGGACAATGAAATCTTGTCCAACAAGACTCTAAAGCTCGAACAAAAAGTTAAAATTTTAGAAGAAAATAAAAAGAGTCTAGACCTCACTTGCTCCAAGCTCAATGCAAGAAACAATGAGCTTCTTAATCAAGTTAAAGAACTTGAGGAGTATAAAAATAAGTCTCCTAACACCCTTGCCGAAAGAAGCAAAGAACTAGAAAAATTGCTAAAGGGCAAAGAAGGTAGTAGAAGGGGATTAGGATTTTACTCCGAAATGCCCAATATTTCTCATATAAAAAGAGGCCAAAGAATATCTATGTAAAAGGCAAAAGTAAGGTCAATGTCTTCTCACAAGCCATGATGTATGGTGGAAGATGATCTTCTTTCAAGAATAAAATATTTACTCATTAAGAAAGAAGGAAATACCTAGCCGATTAATAGGCTATGACCCAACCTCTAAAAGTGATTCTCAACTTCTAGAAAACCTCCAATCACATGCCATTATTGTGTATTGGATGGCCATATAAGGTTTGGGTGCAACAAGAGGCTAAGAGACTTGCATATCCAAAGTCCTCAAGAGTCTAAGAGATTAAACCAAGCACACCCTCAAAAGACTTAAAATGAAAGAAATTTAAAAAGGAAAAATCCATTTTTAGGATCCAAAAATTATTTTCAAAAGAAAAAGAAAATGATCCACCCAAAACAAATTAAGATCCAAGAAATATGGGTCAAGAAGATTTGGGTAAAGAAAGATGAACTCACATCCTATTTTGGAGTGAGAGCATGTTAAGATGATATCTTGACAGTGGACATGACCCGTTAGAGGTCATAGGAAAGAGGGTTTTAAATGGTCCGGATTGGATTTAAGCCCTACAAGTAGGATTGAAAGAATCCTATTGGAATGATCTAAAAAAAGATCATAAAAAGGCTAAGGATGATCTTGGCTCAATGGATAAAGCCAAACTAGAAATCAAGGAATTTGTCTAAGAAAGTGGCATCAACCTTGATTGAACACCTTGATAGGAAAGCACAAAAGGTGTTGATCATCTATGAAGATCAATTGATAAAAGAAAACTGAAATTATCAATTATCCTAAGCATGTGTGGAACTATACAAGGTAAACTTTAATTCACATACTTGGATTCCATTGCTTGAGCCAATGCAATTCAAAATCTTAAATGCATATGAAAAATTTACCTATGATGTGTGCTTGTGACTATTCATGATATGTTATTCCTATTTAGTTATCATATAGATCATGATAGATTTGTTTTTAATTGTAACATTTACATATATATGTGTCCAAGCTACCTTAGCACACTTAGAGCATGTATGTTCCATAGAAATATATCTGTAGACTGTTCTTAGTGATCTTATGCTTACTTATGCACATCATTAGATCACTAGTGACATATTGATCTTGATAGGTACATCCTTCTATGTCACTTATGCCTTTATGACCTATCATGCATGTTCTTTTGCTTCAATGCATGGAATTTGCTTTAATAGATATATCTACGCAATGGTCATTGATCTTGATCCATAATACATGAATAGAATGTTAATTATGGATAATTCCTATCTCGGACCTATATGCTCATCACTTGGTCCACTTACTCATTTTCTTCTTTAAAGAATTAAAGGAGAATGGAATATGAGGAAGAAAACTTCATAAGAGATATGGATTTGATAAAAGTCCTTAGACTACCTCAAGCAAATCAAAGAGCTTGAGGAGGACAATATGAAGTCACTTTCCATGCTAACGCAAGAAAATGATAAATGTGAGAAAATGTTTTCTATGGGAAGAGACCATGGGGACATGAAATGACTTGGATATAATTCCAAAATCAATCACACTTCCTCCTCACAAAAGACTAAGAATGTCTTTGTGAAAGTCAAGGGAAAGGCTATTACACAAGTCTCTCACAAGGGCAAGGAGAAAGTGTCTTCTCAAGGACCATCACAAAGGTCCTATGGGGTGAGAAGAAGGAAAGCACATTCAAGTGCAAGATTCCCTTGAAACAAAGTGAAGAATTTAGGAAACCAAAACCTCAACCATATTCCTATGCCAAGGTAGCATGAAATAGCTTTCAATCCAATAAAGCTTCTTCCTTTAGAGGATTTTAAAAGAATACTTGTACTTATAGAAATCCTAAAGGGCAAGCTAGAAGAACCTTCCAATCCTCTAATACTCTATCTTCTTGGAGAAATCAACTCCAACCTCTTGAACCTAGAAGAACTAAATCATCCTTTTATGCTCAAATGACCATGAGAAAGTAATTACAATCATATGCCCCTAGAAGACCAAGCTTTTCATGCTATTATTGTGGTCTCGAAGGGCACATGAAATGTAATTGTAAGAAGAGGAAGAATGCCATTAAATCCCAACAACACAGCTACAAAATAAAAAATGATGGGAAAAATGTCAACAAGAGGATCTATTTTCTAGAACTTGAAAATAGGAATCTTCTCAAGAAGAAGGAACTAACTCAACAGAAAAGATGAGAAAGAGAAATCTTAAGAAAGTTTAGGATAAGAATGATGGGCTAAAGTGTGTAGTCATCGAAATGACTCTAAGAGCTGGGAACATATCAATATGGTACCTTGATAGTGAGTGCTTAAGACACATGACCATGATAGGTCATTGCTTATCATTCTTGAGAAAACTCAAGGTGGGAGTATCACATTTGGTGTCGGAAACATTGCCAAGATCATTGGTAAGGGAACCATGGAGGTCCTCGGTGTTCCCACACTCACAAATGTCCCATCTATGCAAGGCCTAATGCACAATCTAATCAATATAAGTTAAATCTGTGACAAAGGCTATGGTGTGCACTTTGTGAAGAACGGGTGTGAGATTAAAGACAAAGGGAGTGATAAAATCCTTGTCAAAGGGTTAAGGACAAGCAATAATTTTTTTGTCATAGAACCTAACAAGCATAAATTGGATGCTTGTCTTATGACTCTTTGGCCTCAAAGGTTAAGTCATATCAGCTTTAGAGACCTATCTAGGCTAAGCAAGAAAGTAATAGTCAAAAGATTGCCTATATTGACCTAAGTTGACAATCATATGTGTAAAGGTTGTCAAATAGGTAAACAAACTAGAGTCCCTCACAAATAGACAAACTAAATA
>JAOXJP010207849.1:0-11939 GCA_025762735.1 Platanus orientalis
AAAAAAAAGAGAAGAAAAAAAAGAACCATAAATCTCTTCAAAACACACAAAGATTTTGTAGAGAACCATGATCTTCTTTTAGACATGGGAATCCATAAAAAAAACCACAATCTTCTTTCAATCATGGCAATCATGTACAAAACCATAATCTTCTTTAAGATATGGGCATTTTGTAGAGAACCATAATTTTCAATTTGCAATAAGCCTCTACTCATGAGCCTTTCACATTCAAATCTTTGCTCAAACCTTGCCCATCGAAAGCAAACCTCAAAATCTTCAATAAGCCTTTCTTTCAACAAAGCAATTGTTCAAGCATCCAAATATTATGACAAATTCTAAGCAAAGTCAGCAATACACAAGTCAAGCATTCAACCACTTGGAACAAGAGCATGCACCTCATCCAGTTATTTTCCAAAAGCCCAGACCTATCTGTGCACAGGGGAAAAAAAGGGACAAAGATACAAGAAATAATGCAAAGCTGAGAATGAAAAATCAGAAATGGCATTCTGACCCAGTCCTACTAAACCGGAGCAAAAGAGGAAGCAAAATAAAGTCAACACTTAGGATAAAAACTAGAAATGGAACCCTAAGTCAAGTCAAGTCACCCAAGTCATGAGCACACATCTATAAAAACCATCTTTTGACAAAGTAAGACCAAAGACCCCAAACATAGGCCTACAATCTCAATCTCTCAAGCAAAGTACATTCAAATATCCAGAACCTGTAACCCTTTCGTACCTCGCTCAAACAAAGCATGAAAGTATAACATGTGACAATGTGGCCTTATGTATTCAAGAGCAATACAATAGGTCATCCTTAAATATTCAAAAACCCTGAGGGGCCCACTTTTTCAAAAAAAATGAAAGATTTCCATAAAATGAAATTTTCAAAGCCTTTTTCAAAAGCAAATGCAAAAGTTAGCCGATACAGGCCTCAAGACTTAATCATCAATCAATCAGCATTGTCAACCTTCCAGAGTGTCTTCAATCTCAATACAGAAGCCTTCTGCATGCCCATCAATGTCTCTGGGATAAAGGAGCAAATCAACTACAAATCAAGATGAAGTATCATCTCTAGCAAAATGTCATTCACGGCTCAGCAAAGGACCGTTCATGGCCAAACAAAGCTGGAAATGATACATCATCTCCCCAAGGAAAAATGGAGACAATGTGTCATCTCCCATCAAATAATGATCAGAGATGACCCGTTACCTCCTGATAAGCAATTGGGCTGCGGCCCCTCAATCAATAAAAGTTGGGCCTTAGCCCCTCAAGTAAATCAATTGGGCCGCGGTCCCTCAAGTAAATCAAATTGGGCCATGGCCCTTCAAGTCAATCAATTTAGGCCATGGCCCCTCAAGCAATCAATTTGGGCTGTGGCCCCTCAATCAATCAATTTGGGCCGTGGCCCCTCAATCAATCAATTTGGGCCACAGCCCCTCAATCAATCAAATTGGGCCTGAGCCCCCTCAAGTAAATCAAAATTGGGCTGTGGTCACTCAATCAATCAATTTGGGCCCCAGGCCCCTTAAGTAAATCAAAATTGGGCCCCAGGCCCCTCAAGTAAATCAAAATTGGGCCACGACCCTTCAATCAATCAATTTGGGCCGTGGCCCCTCTATCAATCAATTTGGGCCATGGCCCCTCACTTAATCAATTTGGGTCGTGGCCCCTCACTTAATCAATTTGGGCCGTGGACCCTCAATCAATCAAATTGGGCCCTGGCCCCTTAATCAATCAATTGGGCCGCGGCCCCTCAATCAATCAATTTGGGCCATAGCCCCTCAATCAATCAACTTGGGCCGTGGCCCCTCACTCAATCAATTTGGGCCATGGCCCCTCAATCAATTTGGTCCATGGACCCTCAATCAATCAATTTGGGCCCCAACCCTTCAATTAATCAATTTGGGTCCCTGGCCGCTCAAGTAAATCAAAATTGGGCCCTATGCCCCTCAAGTAAATCAAAATTGGGCTACGGCCCCTCAATCAATCAATTTGGGTTGTGGCCCCTCTATCAATTAATTTGGGTTGTGGCCCCTCACTCAATCAATTTGGACCGTGGCCCCTCACTCAATCAATTTGGGTTGTGGCCCCTCAATTAATCAAATTGGGCCCCGACCCCTCAAGCAATCGATTGGGCTATGGCCCCTCAATTAATCAATTTAGGCCATGGCCCCTCCATCAATCAATTTGGGCCCTGGCCCTTTAAGTAAATCAAATTCGGTCGTGGCCCTTTAGATCAATCAATTTGGGCCACGGCTCCTCAAGTAAATTAATTGGGCTATGGCCCCTTAATCAAATTGGGCCACCGCCCCCCAAGCAATCAATTGGGTCGTGGCCTCAATCAATCAATTTGGGCCGTGGCTCCTCAATTAATCAATTTGGGCCCCGGTCCCTCAATCAATCAATTTGGGCTCCTACCCGTCAAGCAATCTATTTAGGCTACGGCCCCTCAATCAATCAATGTGGGCCGTGGCCCCTTAATCAATCAATTTGGGCCCTAGCCCCTTAAGTAATCAATTTGGGCCGCGGCCCCTCAATCAATCAATTTGGGCCCCAACCCCACAAGCAATCAATTTTGGGCCTTGGCCCCTCAATTGGGTAAAGGCTCCTTCAAAATAACGTTGATCCCTAAAGGAACTTCGTAGCTTTGAAGTAAGCTTAGTAAAGCCCCCATCATGAATCAAATCAATTACAAAAGTCCATCTTTATGGCAAGCATCAGAAGTCCACTTCGTCGATAAATAAATTGCAGCAAAAGTCCATTTTTATGACAATGATCAGAAATGATGCATCAATCATTTTCGACCTCAATATCAAGGCTACAAAAACAGCCAAATTTTGACATTCACAGATTGCCTACCGAGCATATGGCAAATGTCAATCATCGTTCCATTGCCTACATAACATGCCAAAATATGAATACGTAGCACCAATCCTTGTGGTCTCCATGGCTTTGTGATTTAAGCCCAAAAAACTTCTTGACATGCTCCGCTTAGGCTGATGCAGGTTTGGTGAGGAACTCGAGGTTACCTTACCAAAAATGGTCGAAGTTGTTGAAATGACAAACTATCTTTAGGGTAAAGAAAGATGTTGACATCATTCCATAGTCTATATATCATGACTACCACCTTTAGAAATTGGTTGAAATAGGTATGTAGCACTAATCCCTTGTGATCTCTATGGCTATGGGAAAAGCCTAAAAACTTCCTGACACCCTGATCAGGCCGATGCAGGTTCGGTGGGGGACTCAAGGTCACCTCACTAGAAATGGCCAAAAGCATTGATATGACAAACTGTATTTGGGGTAAAGACAGATGTTGGCATCGATCCATATCCTATATATATACCATGACAATCATCTTTGGAAATTGATTGAAACAGATATATAGCACTGATTCCTCAGAATCTCCATGGATTTTGGAGTAAGCCTAAAAACCTCTTGATATACCCTGACTAAGCCATAGGTTCGCTAAGTCGTGTCGGTCCCCGACTTTGTAGAAGGCCTTCAAGATAAACTGCATATCTGGGGTGTAGGTAGGTATCATCACTTTATAGCCTACGTATTATGCCAGCCATCTTTACAGATGATGGTTGAAACAGATGCATAGCACCAATCTCTTAATATCCCATGGCTATTGAAACAAGCCTAAAAAGTTTCTCACAAGTCTTGTCGGTAATTCCTGAAGCATGAACAAATTGCTACGCAACATCCTAGTTATTCAGACATAGCTGAATGTTGCACTTCGATCCATTAAGTCAATGAAATGCTAACTTTTATCCATAATGTTTTGTAATTTATAGTCTAGACATTTATCAAGCTTTAGTAGTGCTTCAATAGCATAGGTTAGTACTGAGAAAAACCTCTAAAACTTCTAGAGAGAGCGCAATAACATCTCTAGTCTCAGACGGTCTTCTACCTACCTTCTGTCGAAGATGGGACAACTATAAGGTATAACCCACTGTGATGCCTATTTATGAGGATGTAAATATTATATCACAATCAATCCATAAAGTCTGTAAGATTCCTATGGCCATAGTGGGATGGCTATCATGCTTGAAGAATCCTCCTCGCAGCAAACGGGTTACTTTTAGAAAACCCACCATCGCTTCTGGGGAAAGAGCTAATAACATTTCTCTGCACATCCAACCAAGCCACCCTTCCAGTTCAAATTTTGGCACAGCCCAGTCCATACTTTTGAATGGCTTATTTTATCAACATCGGCCATTCCAGTTGGTACTTTATTAACCCGCATGATTTACTAACGACCACCTCATGACAGTTGCTCAATGTTGGACAACAAGCAATGCCACACTTCAATCCATAAAGTCTATGGAATGCTAGTTTCTAGCCATAATGTTTTGCTATTTATATAGTTTAAGCATTTATCAAGCTTCAGTAATACTTGTATAGCACGGGTTACTAGTGAGAAAAACCCTTCCATCGCTTCTTAGGAAAGAGCGTACATAACATTTCTTTGTAAGTCTAGGGTCACCGCTTAACAAACCGACCTGTTAGCACTGACCATAGTGACACTTGCTTATTGGGACATAGGCATTGTGTTGCATTTACCCTCAAACATTATGTGTTATACCTACTATAGCAAAGACTGGGTTGCTATTACTCGGGCAAGGCACAACACTCGATCCTAATGAATTCCACCCCGGCTTTCGGAGAGTCCTCATAAATTCTCCCTTGCATGTCTTGCCACCTTAACAATGTTTAAGTGGGACAAAAATGTTATCATAGGATCAATCCATGGAATATAGAGCCATCGCTTTATAGATACGTAGCACTGACCCTCCAAGGTCTCATAGCTTTTCTAGAAAGAGCTTCCAAAATCTCTCTGTGAGTCCCATAAATTACAACATTCGCCTAAGTGGGACGAAGGCAATGATGTAGATCGATCCTACCATATATCATAATCGATGTAAAACTGTTAGTGTATTTAGAAGTTATATTTAGTGCACATGTACCATGATTGATGTAAATCCAGGCAGTTTTCAATCATGACTATATAGATTTTCCATAACTTTTCCAGGGAGAGCTTCACTAACATCCCTCAGTGAGACCCTTTAAAACTCTTAAGGATAGCTACAAAAAGGCATCCTATCAATCAACTGCACAAATGAATCAATTGTCAATCAACACAGCAAATGCAAAAGATGTCAATCATGCAAAATAAAAAAAATCTCAAGCATACTTCAATCAATTTAAAATCAGCCTAAAGAAAATACAAGTGCATAAGTCATCTAAATGGTTCCCATGTGTTTATAGCTTTTGCCTGCTGGTTTTCCATATCAGTATTTCTGTAATGTTTTCCACATGTTTTCAAGCAATTGCACCCGATGTCGATGACTTACATGTCTCCCAATGCAGCGCATATGCTAACAGTAACATCCAAAGAGCTAGAGAAAATGTCAATTGCTTGTATATAACTCATGGATAGCTCATGTTTTCAAAAATGAAGGTCCTTTCATCGGTGAATACCCATTTTCAAAAATCGAAACAAAGGAATTTATGAAACACCGAAAGAGTGTACCTTTAACCCACGAAGGCTTTTCAAAAATAACAAACTCATTTCAAAACCTTGATCCCAAAATCAAGGATAATTTCAACCCATCACAACTTTTTCAGCCAAAATTCTTTTACATTTCAAAAAGTTACCCACCTAAATATCCATGAGTTACATACAAAGAAGAGGCATAGTCTCTCCCAAGTCAAAATTAAGGCACTTCTTTCTTTGCTAAATGTGGCAAGCCACACATACCAAAGAGGGGCATCTGTCAGTACCCAAATTTTGAGTCGGGTCATATAATGGCATAAGGACAGCATAACAGTTATTAGACATCCAGACCTTAAGCACCCTTGGCTTAGGAAGAACAAACCTAGACTCTAGGAGGTTAGGCACTCCCGAAGAAGTCTTTCCAGATGTTCCAGTTATAAATGAATCAGTCAAAAAACCTTATTACAGCCCAAAAAGCACCATTTTAAGGCAAACCCTAATATCTCTCAAAAGCATCAATAGGACTTTGAGGGTGCACATTTTAGAACTCCATTCATGTCATCGGTAAGTTTTCTACCTCCTGTAAGCCTTTTTTCATTAAAGCATCACAGTTGGAAAAATTGTGAGCACTTTAGCACCCATCAAATGGCCAGTCCTCCTAAAAGCTATAGTTGTTAGGGGAAGATAACGTTTAATGTTTTTAAGATTGTTTTTGTGGGTCTGGTGGTCAGTCTAGTCAAAGCGAGCCTAAAGGTAACACGTGCAGGGTATCCCACCCACACGTGCTGGATTGTGGGACCCATAACCCCAATAATCCCCTCCCCCTGCAACCACGCGGGGTACTCGAACCTATGACCTGGCACTCTGATACCAATTGTGAGCACCTTAGCACCCATCAAATGGCTAGTCCGCCTAAAAGCTATAGGCAGACTGGCCATTTGATGGGTGCTAAAGTGCTTAAAGGATCATCCTAACATTCCAACTAGCAACCCCCAAGCTCCATTCCAACCCTCCATTGTACCATTTTAGGGCTATAAATAGCCCAAAATTAGTGCACACTAGGATTAGCAAACAAAAAGCCCTAATCTCTAAGAGAAAAAGAGGAGGAAGAAGAAGAATTAGGAAGCTTGCATCAACCCTAGGCAAGGTAAGCCTAAACCCATGCCTAGTTTACTCCCCCTTCAACATATATCAATTTAGACTATTGTTATGCTGTCCAAGTCATGCTAGAGCACTGCTCTAACTCAGGTATACAGTAGAGGCTGATGAGCCTCTACTTGCCCTCATTTTTTACTAGTTTGGTGATGAATTTTGTATGATATTTGTAGAGGGATGCTTGAGCCCAAAATTTACTATGTTAGACTAGACATATACATAATGTTGTGAATTAATTTTGTGAATTTAGGAGTTGTGGAAGGCCTTAATATGGCCCCTTAAACAGACCCAAAAAATGGGTCTTTTGAGATCTAGTTTTGATCAATTATTGTGGATTTTTGTTTGAATTATCTATGCATGATCTTAAGCTCAATTTTTTTATATGATGTTCCTTTGTATGTTTCCTACTAGCATGGATAATTTCATAATTTTTACAAAACCTTAAAGGCACCAAAATCGAGAAATCTAGTTGCTGGATTTTCTCCTAGTAACCAATGCCCGATTTTTAAGGAATTAAAAATCAAGCTTTGAACAAACAAGCGTCAAGGAAAAAATCAGGCGTTGAGATCTGTGACCCACCCTAGGAAGCCCTGATTCTTCCCTAGCCCTATCTAGAGGCATTTATTTCTGGAAATCATTTATGTGCTCATGCACCTCTGTGGGCCCTTATTTATGTCCCAATGCCTAAATTTAATTTCAGGCGTTGAATGGAAATTTAGGCGTTGAAGTGATTTTCAGGCATTAAGCCTGGGCCTTAAATATCTTCTTTTTCAAAAATTGTCTAAGTATAGGTTTACCCTAGGGTTAGTGTAAAGACCCAGGAGACATTCTACCCCTTTAGGCCCACATTCGTGCCCCAAAAACCCAAGTTGTCTATTAGTTCAACACCTAATGCCTGATTTTCTCCTGAATTAAAATTCAGGTGTCGAACAATCAGGCGTCAGACTAAAAAACAAGTGTTAGGTCTGTGACAGATGACTGTATGGCCCACTTTGGGAGATCATATCTCCACATGGCCTATACCTAGGACCTCTAGCTAGGGTTATATAGTGTAACCCTAAAAGACTTCCTTTATCACAAACCAAGATCTCACAGTGCTAGGACCCACCAAATCACCTTAAATGATTGTATAAAGATGTTAATTTGATTAGATTCTCCAACGCCTGATTTTCACCTTGAATTAAACTTCAGGCGTTGAAAAAGTAGGCATTGAAATAAAATATAGGCGTTAGGCCTGTAAAATAGAAAAATAAACTTTCTCCCTTTTCTCTCCCTTCCATTAGGGTTAACACCTAACCCTAAGGAGTCAATCAGCAAGCCACTTAGGAGGGTCCACCATCCCTCTAAGGACCTAACCCATGAGGGGTCTCCTGTATTTAGAATAGAACAAAATTAAGGACAGTTTATAGATTGTTCATAAGCTAACGCCTATTTTTCACCCTAAATTAAATTCAAGTGTTGAGAGCAAAAATAGTCATTAGGCCTAAGAAAAATTCAGCAAACCTCTAATTCAAACTTAATAAAGTTTAGACATTTCAATTCAAGTTTAACAAAGCATGGACATAAACATGGAATTAAAACTCATATGAATGGGAGCAGCTGCCCTAAAAAGGCGGATATTTGGGGTGCCTAACACCTTCCGCAAATGCAACCAAACAACTTACCCTAAATCTCAAGAACTCAGACTAGTACTAGGAGTTAAACCTTAGACTTTCGAGTCTAGAATTCTCCCTTTCCTTGAAAATGAGAACTGATGCCAACTCCGTCGGTTAACCCTGAGTTAGTGGTGACTCCAAGCAAAAGCGCTAAATCCCTTGCACTGGAAGAGGTCTTAACACCCAAACCCCCACAAAAAGAAGAGTAAGCCGAAGTGGGTGCACCGGTGCCCACATAATGGCAACTTCACTAGGGACTGTTTAATCTCCACATGTAGGAGTTTTAATTTGTGTCTAATACATGCTTTCTCACATGTCTACTTATTTCCACATATTCATATGCTCATCATATGCCTACTTGTTTTATCACATGACTATTGGCTTTGGATTAGATTTTGGTCATTCCATTAGTTAGTTATGGTGAAACTCCACTTTTAACATTCACTCCAAATTGCCATGCATAGAATAGCAAACATGCTCACATAGCTTTAGGGCAGCTTGAATTAGTTAGTAGGATCAAAATCAACATTTGAACAACTTGTATGCAACACATCTCTGTTATTTTCTATTTTTGCACAAAATGAGTTCGAGGACACGACATTGCACTAATACATCACTCTCATGAGCCCTTATCTAGTTATTATCCAACAATGGACAGACATTGGATTACCACATAGGATGGGAGCAACGTCTGAGCAGTTGCTGCTATGTCAGCGAGGCTATTCTGAGTTACTAAAGCCAGTTTCCACTTTATGATCTGATTATTTCGGGGAGGTGTTTCGACTGGTACACATTATCTTATAGAATCTCAATGAAGCATATGCATCTAGTTCATTTTAGGTTATATTTACTATCTTAGAGGTCTAGCTTTAGGCTTGTTTGCTATGACTTTAGCTGATTACTTGCATGATTGATCAATAAGAACCAGGAATTCATGTCTAACTTTGTAAAATTAGTCCAAATTATTTTCTTAGATAATTAGGTTTAGATTTTACCTTCTTATCTATATTTGAATACTTCCCACCCCGTTTTGCATAATATATATAACAACGGTATAGATGGCATAGATCTCTCATAGGTAGAACGAGTTTAAATCAAACCATAAAAGAATAAAGGAAAATGGATAAATAAAACATCTCCAAGTAACTACAATGTACATAACTAATTTGATGTCCCAACATCCATCCAAGTAAAATAAAAGAAACCCTCAAATAAGTTTAAATCATCCAAGCTAACATGTACAACCTAACCAAAAGGTCATATACAACCATTAAATGAATGAAAAAAAAATGAAAAAGTCTAGTCCTCTTATCACTCCTCTGAGCTACTGCCCACATAATCTATGGTCCCCTTCCTAGCCCGCCCTCCTCTTTCCCTTCCTAGAGTAAGAGTGACCAGCCCTAAATCGAACTTTCTCATCACCAAAGGGAGTAGTAAAATCACATCCAGCCCTAGGGTTGTCATCAACTTGTAAAGAAGCTACCCTCACCACACCACCTGTCATCAAACCAGTCTGCACCTTGGGCTCTACACTAGTCTCAGGCTCTCTCATAGTCTATTCTCCACTAGTCTCGGGCTCCTCCATAGTCCGCTCTCCTCCATAGCATGCCAAATTTTAGAATTTTTAAACACCCCTAAGGGATCTAAATGGTCAGAATTAGGCTACTGCATTTTCTATCTAGGCCTTACGTCTATTTTTTTAAGCTATTAAAAAACAAGCATTGCTAAAAAAATTGGCATATGGACAAATAGGCATTAGACAAGTATGGGCTTATTATATATGGTTGGAAAGGCATTAGACAAGTATAGGCTAATTATATATGGTTGGAAAGATTTCTCTCTCAGCTTTCCTGATTAACCAACCATGCTTAAATCTGAATTTTCTAGTGAGAGATATGCCCTCCAGAGTGCCAACTATCCATACCAAATGCCTACTTTTTAAGTTGTTAAAAAATAGGCATTTATAGCATAAACAAGCATCAGTTTGAAAAATAGGCATTAGGCAAGTATAGACTTATTATATATAGTTGGAAATATCTCTCTCAGCTTTCCAAATTGACTAACCATGCTCAAATCTGAATTTTCTGGAGAGAGATATGCCTTCCGGAGTGCTAACTGTCCATACCCAATGCCTATTTTTTTAAGTTGTTAAAAAATAGGCATTGACAGCATAAGTAGGCACCAGTTTGAAAAATAGGCGTTAGGTAAGTATAGGCTTATCATATATGGTTGAAAATATCTCTTTCTCAGCTTTCCAAATTGACTAACCACGCTCAAATCTGAATTTTTTGGAGAGGGATATGCTCTCCGGAGTGCAGACTTTCCAAACCCAACGCCTATTTTTTAAGCTGTTAAAAAATAGGTGTTAACAGCATAAACAGGCGTTAGTTTGGAAAATAGGCATCAGACAAGTGTAGGCTTATCATATATGGTTGGAAAAATCTCTTTCTCAAATTTCTAATTGACTGACCACGTTCAATTTAAAATTTTATGGAGAGAGATATGCCCTCTAGAGTACGGAATGCCCAAACCCAACGCCTGATTTTAACTTGTTAAAAAACAAGCATTGACAAGGAATATAGGCATTGGAGGATTTCAGGTGTTGGGATCTTGGACCCACCCCAGTGAACCCTAACCTTCTCTAAAGCCTATACACAAGCAACTAACATCTTGTAACTCATCAACGTGCTTAGGCATCTCTGTGGACCCTATTTTCAAGCATCAGGATGAATTTCAGGTGTTAGACCTGTAAAGGTTAAATGAAACCCAACTTTAAACCAATCCATTCCATAGACATAATCTAGGGATATCCTCATTACAAATACCTCTTTTAGCTTTCTCAATAATCATAGTAGGGTTGACTATACACTTGTGATTTCTTAGTGTATTAGATACCTAAACTTTACCTGGGAGACAACGCTTAAGTCGTGGCTGTTACGTCAGTGCGACCAGGTTGAGTCAACCTACCTGTTCACTACATTTCAAACCATCTCAACCTTTTATGGTCTTCACCTTACCTTAAGGTCATGTCACAATGGTTCACGACACAAAAACTTTGAGACTTGGACATAGCCTAGTTAGGTTCTCAAAACCATGCACATTAGACAACATAGTCCTGACCCCCATTTAGCTAACTTATCTGCATTTTGTAGCAGCGTGAAGTACTCTGTACGTATACAAATAATCTAAAATGAATCTATCCTACACCACTCTTACAGTCAGACGTACTTAACTACCGAGATTGGCACAAACAACAAACCCTTAGAACTACATATAGTTTGATCTTAACAAAACCCTAGGATCACATTGAACCATATAAGATCAGGTATGTAAGCAGCTTGGGACTGTCTCAGGTGTAACTGTAATGATCACACCCGGGGGTGGTCTAGACCAAGAACTTTACATTTAACAAAACATGGACTTTAGAATAATTTAAAACATGTATAAATGAGAGAAGACGCCCTAAAAAGGCAGGAATTTAGGGTGCCTAACACCTTCCCCAAATGCAACTAAACAACTTACCCTTAATCTTAGGAACTCGGACCAGTATTAAGAGTAAAACCCCTAGAACTCCGGGTCTGGACTTCTCCTCTTCACCCATAAAAGAAAACCGATGTCCAACTC
>JAOXJP010207871.1:0-25876 GCA_025762735.1 Platanus orientalis
CAAAGTTTTCCTATGTTTTTAGGTTTATAATTCTGTCATAAGGACATAAAAATAATGAAAATGCATAAGAAAATCTTAGATATTATAGTTATAAGTGTTCTTGTTTATTTGTAAAGTCAGTCACACTTATAAAGTTGACACCGTTGTTTTCAAATGATGAGGATGACAAGGTAGACCATATCGTGGATTAGTAGGGTAAGATGGAAATCTAGTTCTATTATTTGTTATTATGAGACATGAGACATTATTATTTTGATTCAAATATTTTATTCAGTATTTGATTTAGAGACAGATTTGATTTAGTTTCAGTTTAATTTATTTCAATTTTATTTTATGATACGTAATTGGTTAGTTAGATTATGTCAAACTATGGTTTTGAGTTTATGGATTATGGATTTTATGTGGATAGAATGGTATGAAATGGCTATGATTTATTTCTGCAATTTCGTTGTGTATATGAAAAGGAAAAAAGACAAAAAAAAATTATAAGGAATTTTAATGTTATCCAAATGAATGAATTAGTGTTACGTGCCAAAAAATTGTAACCTTACAAGTATGGGTTTTACGGAGCGACACTCTCCCACCTAGTTTTGTGTTCTTTTGTTTAAAAGGTAACACAATGCCAGGACACTCTTTATGCAAGAGCCTATTCTAATGCACCGTTATGTATGTTATTTATCTCTCATGAGGAAAGGATATTTAGGTTAATAAACATCATTGTCTAGATGCTTCAAAGGAATCAAAAGCCCTAATTTTAGGGCTCGGTTAGTTGAAGAGAGAAGAAGACCAAGGCAGAGAGACTGATTAAAGGTCTTAACTATAGAGCTTAGTGATGAGACAACCAAGAAAGAACCTGTACTTCTCGCAAGCTTCACCACGAGCTTTGACATTTCCAAGGAAGCAACATGGTCTCCTGAGAAATCCACCTAAGTTAATTAGCAAGAATGGAGAGTTCTTTTGTTCGGATTCTCTTTGTCAGGTTATACAACCTGTATAGGTCTACTAGACTGGTATTAAAGAGTTTATACTTGATGTCGACAAAGAAGAGGAATCCATTTGTCTAAATCCGCTCAAAATCTTGTGAATTCATTCGGAGTTTACAGTTGTCATTCTTATATCAAAGTGTGAAAAGCTTCGACAACCCCTCAAAATATGTGTCACCACTCAAAATTTTAATTTTCTGATAAAAAATGTAATAGGATATATCCAAATTCATATCCGAAATTCGCTTAAACAAACGAATACGAATACGAATTCTATTTTTAAATATTCACAAATATTTGAATTTGCATCCAATATTTGATTAACTAAACAAATAGTAATACAAATGCATCTATATCCGCTTTGAATTCACTTTGTTTATAGCCCTAGGTAAAGGAAGTTAAGGTAAGGTGTGTAGGACAAGTGAGACTTTTTTTGTCTAATATCTTAATATTTATTAAGTAAAAGGATGAATGAGAAATATGGGCTCATGGGTTGATGAGTCAGCCTCAATGGGCTTTTAAAAGGGATAAATTTGGGGTTTGGATTATAAGCTTTGGATAAGGCGCATATTAAGATTTTGGGTCCAATATTAAGCTATATGGGGATTGGATTACAACTGGAAATTAGTCCTAAATTGGTCTTGAGCTAGATGGGTTTGACATGGAATTTGGAAAAGTGGCCTTGAGTTTGTTATCGTGCTTCATAGAACATCATAAATGATTAGACCCACTTAGGATAAAACCCTTCTCTAACTAAACTGGCTACTCTAATTGTCATGGTGTCATCTGATTTTTTTATCTAGGATTTCAAGGTACACGATTAGATGGTTGTGATTTGATACTATGTGATGAAGGGTTTGTGAGTAGAATCTAAAACTCATAACCCATAACGATTCAAGACATACCGAATCCATCTAAAGTGTTTGATTGATCTTCCAATGTGTTTTTTGTTCATATTTTTAAAAGATTCCCAATCAAGTATCAAGGTTTTCTAACGCTTGAGAAAACCTTGATACAATAGATATTGATGAACAAATACTTTATTTTACGGTTTTGGACCGCTCTGCACACATTCGTGACATCCAATTTTTTATATGATGCCTCCATGATGAGATTCAGTGGTCCCCCTTAGATGAAGGATAAAATCATAATTTTAACTTTGGATGTGATCTATCTTGAAGGAAGTGGGTACCTCAAGATCGATCGCATTAGAGAAAAATCAAGGATTTAGAGTGCCCAATTAGGAAAAGAAGGGAATGGCCTAAAAAAATGAGGTTATCTAACCAAATTGATTTCATAAAATGCCTACGGTCCATTATAGAGGGTTAGTGTTGCCCATTAAAAGAGACCTTCGGACCTTGGGCCAAAATTTAGTGCTAGCAACAAAATCTCATGAAGATAGTAAGTTATTCAACACTGATGAAACTTACATGTTATCTAAGACTGAGCTTTCGATCACAATATGATATTTTTCAATAAAAAACATCTAATTAATGTGATCATTCACATCATCCATTTCATTCATCTTGGTAGTCTTTAACCTCACTAAATGCAATTGGACATAGATATGAAATCTAGTCCCATTTTGTACTTCTAGAATCTCCATGATCTCTTTGCTAATATTTTGGTCCTTGTACATAGGTTTGAGATCACCATCCATATGAGTTAGAATGATAGAATGACTATCAATTTGTCATCCTCTTACTTTTGCCATTATAATCACCATTTCAATTGTCATAACCTTTTTTCCATCTAGGCTTTGGAGTTTCAAGACGTAATTATATTTCCACCTATCATAATTAGCTCCATTAAGTTCCTCAATATACTTGGCACCTTCCATAGTAAAGCAACCAAGTGAAACTTGATATCTCAATATGTTTAGATCCCCACACCTTCTTAATGATGGATGTCCACAATAAATAACACAATATACTTTGATTAAGATTCGTACGAGTGCTGATGTAATGACATGTGTCAATATCTCTATAAACAATTCTCCACTCAATCAAGATTTTCATCTTACATGAAATTCTTCAAATTTACAATTTGATGCACCTTATCAAGGTCTTATCTAATCGTGACTTTTTTATTATTTGATAAAAACAATAGATGGTATTGCTTTGAGACCAGTAATGACCCTACATAAATCATCAACCAATAAGATAAGAACAACAACGGGTTTCTATTATACCATTGACAACCAGTTCATGGGTTGGCTTAGATTCAGTTCAAGTAAGCCGGTTCTAGATAGGGTTGTGATGATGTGACGTGGGACTAAGTATCATTTACACACCTTTGGATAAGTACAAAAGAGTTAAGACAAGACTGAGAAGAAAGAGAAATAGCCCGAATTTTTTCATCCAAATTGGTATGGGGTATAGGCCTACCTCCTCGTACTTATCCAATGGGTGTAATCGAAAAGATACCCCTATCTATATGACCCTTGGTACATACGGTAATCTAAAATGGAGGGTAATGCTGTGTTGGGAAGCAACACAACTCCTTCCCTGTGTAGGTATCCCTTCATGAGATGCATTAAGATAGGGTTTGGAACAAACACAATTCTTCCCAATGATGTTTTTTTTTTTTTTTTTTTAAAAGTGAGGAATATTTGATTTCATTTTCCTACCCATCAGAACTTTTCACTAATATGATATATATTTATCCTCAACAGTCCATTCTCAAAGGGACGCTTATGTAATGGTTATGGTCAATCATGTCTACGCTATACATACAATCGTGGCCCAACAGAGCTACTCCTGTTCAACATATTAGAAAGAGAAAAAAAGTTATTCCTCTCCATTTGTTACAGAACATAGAAAAGTTATTTTTTACCTTGTATTTTGAGAAATTTATATTATTAGTTTATTTGATTGATTTATTTATTTTTGTTGAAAATTTCCCACAATTTATTGCACTTTCCAATCATTAGCATTCCATATGTTTTTAAGAATATACAAAATACACGTATAATACGCGAATGCCATGCAAATTTACTAACTAGCTTGTGGAGGATCCTGACTCCCGAGTTTTGGATTTTGCCCGAATGTGGATTGACAAGAGCATGTTGGTAAACACACCAGGTAGAATGATTGTCTGTAATGAAAAACCTCTGCTGTAAATGTGCCATGCACAAATTGAAACATTATTTGTTTTTTAATTTGGTGCCTCTTTTTGGGCACCTATTTTTTTAATTGGGCACCTTTTTTTAACATTTTTAACCCCAACACACCACTTGCCAGTTCCTCACAGAGACTCACAAAGATTTTTTCATCACAGAACATTTGTTTTGTAGGGAGAATGATTGTCTATGTTGACACAGGCCTATGTAGGGGTGCCATTGATTGACAACACAATATGTGTCAGCTTATAATTCACCATAAAACACTAGACACTTTGTTGTCACAGAACATTTCTTCCATCAAAATACCATTGCCTTTTTGACATGTTGCACACCCATGGTATTGAACGTTTACTTCAGTCTTGTCGCTAATTATATATCACGTTCGTAGGCGTGAGCATGGGCCGGGTCTGGGCCAATCTTTAGTAGGCCCGGGGCAGGGCCTAATTATGTATATTATGGGCTAAGGCCAGGTTCGGGTAAGAAATAACTCAGAGCTCAAGGCTCAAACACTGCCCAACTTTATTCTATGTGTCTTAGGGTGACCCAAGGCCTGGTAATTCACTACAATAAAATGAAAATTTTGAAGAAAAAAAAAAACTATATAACTCTATATAAAACCCCGGGCCTCAGCCTTTGGCCTTGGACTTGGCCAAGTTCAGCCCAAACATGGCTCAAGCTTAAGTCCTGGCCCAAGGCCCTGTTAGGTCTAAGCTGGGCCAGGCCTTTAGGGCTGGGTCTGGCTGGCCCGCCCTATCTGCAGTCAACATGTTCATACTGGCTTTGGAAGCTTCAACGGTTCTAATGCTGGGAAAACTGTTGGTTACCAATTATAGCGTTGGACGTGGGGTGTAGGCTTTTGTAAATAGGATGGTCAAGGTAAGCACACTTCTCTTATAGGTGCATGGGCCTGAGGTGTGGGTTTTGACTATTGAATTTATGACCCACGGAATGCCTATTGACCCATTCGTGAAAGGATCTACTCTGTGGTTTTGCGTTTCAAAGCCCTATTTTAGATTTTATGAATTGTCCATTCACATGTATAATGTCCTTGCTCATCTCAACCCATATATAGTAATTAATTAATTGATGTATATAGGTATAAGTTTGCAAATATTATTTAATATTGTTATTAAATTAAATAGGTAGGGTTGTACTCACTTCATCTACGCAATACACTTACTGTATAAATGGAATTGTGTCTAAAGGTCTACATTATGGTTTTGTTGGAAATCATATAATTGGATTCACTTTCCAATAGATTATGATTTAATAAATTGAACAAAATTACTTTAATATGGCAAAAAATGAATAGGATATACATCTCAGTGGAACATACTTAATTATTTACATATTAAAAAAATTAAGAAATGATCAATTGTAAGGAGCTTCAAGATGATAACGAAGAGCTTCTCACACTAAACCCAAAAAAAAAAAAAAAAAATTATCTGCCTAGTCTTTGTGAGATTCTTTTAGATAAAAGAACAACTAGGGAGTGGATATAAAGAATATTTCCATATTGATATTTTCTGGTATAAAGAAGAATAGTGTGTAAAGCACATATAAAATTTGTTTTGGATAACTTGAAGGTGAGTCTTGAAAGTGTTTTTTATGTTTTTTGGTAAATTTGAACTTGAACATGATATATAAGAAACTATTAAATTGTATAATTCTTGGAAACAAGTAGATTTGGACAGTACCAGTTTTTGACATACAAGAGAGAGAGAGAGAGAATACGTAACTCAGGTCTGGAGAATGCTAAGGGATGCTCATTTAATGTACCTTACTACAATGTTTAAATCACCTCCAATTTGACTGATCGAATATATACACACCAGTAGCACCAATCAACACGTGACACCATGCCTAACAAAGGGGTGTCTCGGTAAATATATACAGGGGTTAGAGATGGTGTTATAGAAAATTCATAGTAGATGAGTTGCTCTTCCTTTACTAAAATACTCTTTGTCAAGCATCATTTCATGCTCTAGGCTGACACTGGGATGATATCGATTGGGATGATTTAAACCCATCACTTTACTAATTAATTAATAAGGGTTGTTCCGGCTCCAAAGTTGGCCTGGGGCTAAAACTTTTTGATCAATTAAAGCAAGTTATCATTTCTACCTTATTATATATATATAAAAGGATTTGTTGAAGCGTGACGAGACGGGTGATATTGATTTCAAAGAAAAGAAAAATGTTGCCCGAGGGTCATCCAACCTCCTTTATCACGGAAACACATACAGACAGCGGAGTTGTGCTTTGAAGTAAACTACGAGTGCAACTTTCAATCATATATAGGCGATAATTCCTTTTCCTTTTACGTTTGGAGTCTTTGGACCCCTCTAGGAACGAAAGGATGGCCGTTTGCATTACTCTCCTAGAATATTCCAGCTTTCACTCACCCGCACCACGAGGGAATAAAGAGAACATTATAATATATATGAAAAGAGGATCGAGGATTAAGAAATGTGGCCCAACACCAAATCATTCATTGTGTAAAGATGGAAGAGAAGATACCAAAAAGCCCAAATACGCTTGCGAGAAAGATGCCCTCCTATTTCAGCCGTGTGAAAAGTTGATGGGACTGTTTAAAGCCGTCCATCACTTGGGAGATCTTTTGGATTGAACTTGTGTTTGGTTTCTTGTCCATGTCAAGTGCATTGCCCATCATTTTTATTAAGACTTTCCTCTTGCAATACAATAGACAAGAGTCAAGTGATTCAAATCTTTTAATTAAAAATGTCCCAAATTTGAAGAGAGTTTGTGAACAACACAAGACTACAGATCGAGTTATCACGCCACTACTTATCAGCATGCGACATGATGCCTAACAATGGGTGGGTGGGTGTGTGTAAATAATATTGCATGGACTAAAGGAGGGTATTTTAGTAAATGTATAATAGATAAAAATCCTGTTATTTACCCAAAAAAAAAAAAAAATACCATTTGTAGTGCATCATATGGCATATGTTGGCATAGGACTGGACTAGTCATTTACGAAAAGGAAGGGTTTCTTTCGTAATATGGTGAAATGCTTGATTCATAACACGAAGGAATTCATATTCAAAATTCAGGCATATTTTGAATATTTCAGGTTTAAATGTTTTATTTAGATGAAATTGTTAACTTAGCAACTTAATTTTTGTTAAGAGTTTTTATTTTTGTCAATCAGCAATTTAGGGGTTTTAGTTTTTTTTAATAGAATAAATTTTATTTATTTTTTTAGAAAAGTAAAAGATCAATTTTCATTACTTTTTCTTTAATCATTGTTTTAATTTGGTGGGTAACAACTTACTCACTATATGTGATTTTGGTGTCATTTGAAAGGTTATTGAATTTTTTTTTTTTTCTAAAAGGTTCAAGATCTTGTGAATCTAAAGAGATTTTTTAAGAAGATAAAACAACAGGGTATTATAATATATATATATAACGAGCTCCGGTTTTTTTTAATCCTATTTTAATTAAGAGTTTTTTAGGGTAATTTTTAATAGTTAAGGCTTGTTTATAAATATGAAGAAGATTGGAGTGACATAAAACAATACAGAAAGTCTGTTTATGACGATTTTTTTTTTTTTTTTTTTGTGGATTTAAAGGTGGATTCCTTGAACATCTCTCTTGCTTCATAAATGTTTGCACACTTTGATCTTACATCAAGTGACATTAGAGCTTTAGTTCCTCAATGATTGAACCAATCCTACATGTTTCTTGTTTGCGTTAGGTGATGTCAGAAGGAAGTTTAGCCTTAATCCAGTGACCAACGGGGGCACAAAAGACAACAATCTACCAGACAATACAAAATGACGACTGGTACATTCGAACTCTTCTAATGGGAAACCTGGCAGTCTGTTTCATTTATGTTTGTTTTCCTTTCTAGTAAGGTAATTCAATAGATAATGAACTTGATTTATACAAGTGTAATTGGAAAAATCTTATAAGATTACCAGGTTAACACATAAAACCCCGGCTTCTCTAACCCCCGGATCTCTTTACTAGGGTGGTGGCCCACTTAACAAACCCGTCCACTTTGAATCTTATTATGATCATTTTCTACCTTTGGTTGGTTAATGGTATCCCCATTTTCGTATTTTTTATTAATTGTTTAATTTTGTTTTACTTTATGTAATGCCTTACATGGACTCAATTATTGTTGCCGCTCAAAGTGGACAAGTGCGAAGGCACCAACCGAATATTAGGTGGATGGACGGGGTGGATCAGATCCTCTCCATTGAAACTTATCGCCCATGCCCAACCTAAACTATCCAAGAGCCTAAGCTAAGAGAGAGTTGCTTTCAATCTTTCCCCACTACGATAAGATATTGAAATACCTATCTATCAATCTATCTATTTCTTATTGTTTATTACTTTATAATCCCGCCGTAACGCACATCTATGCAGTGTATATTATCTTAACACCTAAAGCTGCACAGGACATTGTTGGCTAAAACTTAACAGAGAGACAGACAGACAGACAGAGAGAGCAGAAAGTGAGAGTCATGGCTAGTGCCCGCCCCTTCATCTACTTCAGTTTTCTCTTCTCTGTTCTTCCACTCTGCGTCCTCTACTCTTTGGAGAAGGGCTATGCTTATGGAGGAGGAGAGACAACAACCGAGAGGCATCACCATCATAATCATGTCATCCAAATCAACTCTTTGCTAACGGCACCAGTTTGCTCCACTTCCACTCCCAAAGGTGACCCTGAAGCTTATGGCAAGGGGCGTGATATCGTCAACCCTATAGGCAATTGCAGTTTGCATTGGAATATTTTCTTATAGATATTTTATTATTTTTCTTATACCATTTTCTGCTCTTGTTTGTTTAAAACTTTTGATACAAATCCGAGAAGGAAATATTCCATTTGAAAGAACTTGTTTTCTTACTGTGTTACTTGCTTTTGTTTGCATATAATCAATTCTTTGTCAGTCTTATAAGTGATAGTTGAAGTGTTAATAATGACAATTTAGTTAAAGAATCTCATAATTGACACAATTACATTCACATATTATTGACTGATCAGATATATTAAGTAGGGCTGTCAATGAGCTAGCTCGGAGCTCGGATTGTCACAAGCATGATTCTTATTTGAAGCTCAAGACTCCAATTGAGCTTGTTTAAGCAAGTGAGCCTGAGACAAGATGCATTAAAGTCAAACTCGTTTAAAGCTCGGCTCCTTATGGGTCTTATATATATATATATGTAGCTTATGTCATATTTATTGTATATTTTACACATATTTATTCATTTCATTGGGAGCAATAAGTTGGACTTTGGTGAGCCGAGTTGAGCCTGGACCAAGCTTGTTTAAATCTTTATTAGCTAAGCTTGGACTTTGACACCTCAAGCTTGTGATGAACCTGGGCTTTGCCCAACTTGGCTCAGCTCATTGACACCCGCAATACTATTAAATGCACTCTGACTAATGGCATGGGGTTACACATTATCATTCTCATACCTAATACGCCCATAAATCACCTAGATCCCTTTACTAGCTATTTGACCCCTCCCATGCATTGGAGAGATACCGGACTCTGACCACTGCAGTGATGGAAAATTCATCTTCAGGATACTTTGAAAATACATTGGGATGCAATGCTGAGTGAAATATCATCTTGGGGAGCTTTTTGTCAACACACCGGTATTTTAATTACAAATGGAGCCACTTGTTAACTTACAAAAATACTCTCAATATGTTATTTTCCTCACCTATGCACTGGTCGTTGCACCGACTCTTATTGCAAATTAAGGATCTGAGCTTATCCATCAGTTAGCTAATTTTGTTAATTTGATTCTAAAAAAAAAAAATTGGGAACCGAATACTGATTGCGTTGTTGGATTTTTCCTTCTTTTTTGGTAACAAAGTTTTATTGGTGTTTATTTCAGGTCTCGACTCCAGGACTTCATTGAAAGTAGTTCACAAACATGGGCCATGCTCCAAGCTTCGCAAAAAGAAGGCAGAATCTCCTCATGCCGAGATCCTCCTTCAAGACCAATCCCGAGTGAATTTCCTCCAATCTACACTCTCCAACGCCACCTCTCAGGTACAGGGCTCCAAGGCTAAACTCCCAACCCACACAGGGTCCTCCCTGGGCAGCGGCAACTACATTCTCAGCGTCGGATTCGGAACTCCCAAGACAGATCTCTCTATCATCTTCGACACCGGAAGCGACCTCACTTGGATTCAGTGCCAACCTTGCGTCAGATACTGCTATACCCAACAAGACCCAATATTCGACCCTTCCAAGTCATCCTCTTATTCCAACATCACTTGCAACACCGCCGAGTGCTCTCAGCTCACAGCAGCCACTGGCAACTCCCCCGGCTGCTCCTCCTCCTCCTCCACCTGCATCTACGGCATTCAATATGGTGATCAGTCATACTCTGTTGGCTTCTTTGGCCGCGAAACTCTAACTCTCACACCTTCCGATGTGTTCTCAAATTTCCAGTTCGGGTGCGGCCAGAACAACCGCGGCCTCTTTGGAAACACGGCTGGGTTGCTCGGACTTGGCCGTGGCAACCTATCCATAGTCTCCCAGACAGCTAAAAAATATGGTGGTATTTTCTCTTACTGCCTTCCATCCACGTCTAGCTCGACGGGATATCTTGCATTTGGCAATGAGAGACAAATCTCCTCTGTCGTCAAATTCACGCCGTTGTCTGTTGATTCTCGAGGTCCATCGTTTTACTTCCTTAGACTAACAGCTATAAGCGTTGGGGGAAGAAAATTGAGGATTTCAGCATCGGTGTTTGCAACTGCAGGAACCATTATAGACTCTGGGACTGTCATCACTCGCCTGCCTCCATCAGCTTATTCGGCACTTCGTTCATCTTTTCGACGATTGATGTCAAAGTATCCATCGGCTCCAGCTCTTTCAATACTGGATACTTGCTATAACCTTACGGGATACAACACTATAATGATACCAAAGATAGCTTTATATTTCAGTGGGCGCACCAAGGTGGATGTGGATTCATCGGGAATACTTTACGCAGGGAGTACATCGCAGGTTTGTTTGGCTTTTGCTGGGAATAGTGATGCAGGAGATTTGGCCATCCTTGGGAATAGACAACAACAGAAGTTGGACATTGTCTATGATGTGGCCAAGGGGAGGATTGGGTTTGGCCCTGGAAGTTGCAGCTGAACTGAGCTGTGAAATTAATGGATTCAAAACTAGACAACATCCCATTATGCAGCAAATTAATAGGAAGAAATAAACTTTGTTTTATGTGTAGTAAATACTTTTTTGTTTCGGCCATGTGGGCCTCATCATCACAGCCGCTAGAAGTGATGGGACCGGCCTGAGCCAGTCAGAACCGAGGACAACCAGTGCAGGCGACAGCACTTTGCAATGCTCACCCCCACCAGGATTCGATCCTAGGTCTTCCTATGGACCAAAGACGGATGCCTCAGCCGCCAGAACACTGGGGCGTTGGCACGTGTAGTTAATACTTGATAGCTTTTTTTCTTCTTACTCTTGTTTACCCTACTCACTTTTTTATAATGTTTAGTAAAATGTTAGGGCCAGTTGGCCGCTGATATGATGCGAATTATAATAATAACCCTTGTTTTAATCCAATGGATTAAAGAAACATAAAAGGAAAAAGGAAAGTTATTAATTTATATGTAACTGATTACTGGATGCACTTTCTTCTTCCCTCCAGCTACGAGAGATGCAAGAGAGTGATCCATTGGATCTAAGACGCACAATAGTAAGTTAAAAGAATTATTTATTCTGCACTGAATGCCTCTTAACATATACTCCCTTGGACTTTGTGGATTAGACTTCGTACAGGTCTTTAACACTCGACTTTTGTGGACCCTGTTTCTACCAGACCTATGATTGGATTGTATATATAGCGCTTTCTGGTCCATTATTGGCATGATCCTCATCTCCCTGTTATTAGGAATGCTGCCTTTTATCTTTTTCGAGTATTCAAATACATATGGTGGTTGAGGCACCCACTCCAACTTTAGGATTTCTTTTTATATATATATATATATATATATATATATATATATATATATATATATATATACCTAGAACCTTAAGAACGAAGCTCGATTGGCTGTCAAATTTCTGGCCCTAGGTGACACATCTCAGAGAGTCCCGAGGATGTCTAGCTCAGGGACATACTCACCCGGGCCCTCTACGGAGGAACCATGAGACTCAAATTCCAGTTCCCAGTATCTTGTAAAAATCTCTACTAAAACCCAGAACACCCAAGATCCACAAGGCCACTCGATCCCCTTGGGGGAGGCCTAAGACCCTCGACCCCCCAAAACATGGCTACCCAACCATTTTGTTGGAACCCGGGACCCCGATTATATAGCTTAAAGGATAAACCTCACATGGAAACCGTTACGCGAATTACATGGCCTCTGCGACAAAACTGTTAGCAGGCCTGCCAAATCTATAAAAAAAAAAAAAAAAAAAGACAGACGTGGCAGAAGGGAATACACCCCAGATCGTCGGAAGTAGCGACGTACAAAGAACATAGAGGGAAATGACGTGCGAAGAACAAGGAAGACTATGACGTGCAAGAGTAGGGAACGATAACGACGCGCATGCATCACCCCGATACACCTCAGCCCAAGTCTATAAATAAAGGCAATAGCTCGCTATTCAGGTATAGACCTCATAAACCCTAACAAGAGAGTTCCTCCTACAGTTCCCCCTACTCTTTCTAACTTGACCGTTGGAAAGCTAGAACCGGCACCCTGTCAACACTAACTCCTTGATCCTTCCTTGTCTCGTGTGTGCAAAGCTCGCCTAGTAGAAGACTGGAGACAACTATGGACCATCTAGTTGGTGTAAAGGGAGGCCCATCTTTTGAAACACCATCAATTGATGCTGTTTATGAAAATCGTTATGCTTCTGGAAGAGTTAAAGATCCACATGGTAGAGACCAGGTCGATGACGGCTCAACACGACACAGGTGTTGAAGCTAAAGGGCTAGAAGCCTCAGTATCCGATGTAGCGTCCTGAAACCCCAAGGGTAGACATACTTGAATGAAAGCTTCAAGGGTTGACGGCTAGAGTGTAGTTGTTGATGGAACAGAACCGGAAGATCATACAAGAATTACAGGGCCGGGAAGAAGCTCCCGGTAGTGGCGACTCGACATGACAAAGGTCCTACCTCCCTCTAGCCGAAAGTTGCGACCAGGGGAAGGAAGATGAGGTTGTCAATGCTATGGCTTCCCATTTTGGAGGCACCAGTTACCATGAAGAGAAGGTTCACGTACCGGGCTTCTAGGAGAAAAAAATGGAGGATGTGAGGAAGGAAATGGCGACGATGAGGGAGGCACTGAGAGGAAAAGCCCCGTCCACCGTCGACAAGCTCATCTAGAGGACGGATCATCCCTTCACCGTAGAGTTAATGGCCCGACCCCTCCCTGATAAATTTACACCACCGCAAATGGAGATGTTCAACTACAACAGGGATCCCTTGGACCACTTGGAGACCTATAAAACACACATGAGCCTTCAGGTGGCACCTGACGAAATAATGTGTCAGGCATTCCCAACCATGATTAAGGGACTCGCTAAGGTTTGTTTAGCCAGTTAGAGCCTAGAAGCGTGTCTAACTTCATAGAGTTAAACCGACAATTCGTCAGCTATTTTATCGGCGGCCAGAGGCACCGTAAGCCGGCAACCCAACACCTGAACATTAAACAGAATAAGGGGGAGTCATTACGGGATTACATGTCCCTGTTCAATAAAGAGACCCTGCAAGTTGATGATGCCGATGAAAGGATGATCGTGGTAACCCTGATGGTGGGATTAATGCACTCCAAGTTCTTGTTCTCTCTATTTAAGAACCCTCCTACCAGAATGGCTGACCTCATGGTGAAGGTGCAGCAACACATGAATGCCGAGGATGCTCTCAACGCTAGGCGAGAACGAGACATCAGGTATAACTCGCAGCACGATAAAAGAAAATGGGAACAGTAGCAGGCACCCTAGGAAGATAGAAGTCCCTGGGATAAAGAAGGAGGTGGTATTCAAGGAACCAGACCACAGGTCAACCTCCCCCCGAGTAAGTTTCAAAACTACACCCCCTTAATGCACTTATGGAGCAGGTATTTGTTCACATCAGGGACGACCCCAGTGTCAAGTAGCCCGAGAGAATCCGTGCTCCATCGGAGGAAAGAAGCGACGATAAGTACTATCATTTTCACTATGACCATTGTTACGACACCAATGACTGCATTGACTTAAAGGAGTAGTTAAAAGCCCTGATTCAAAGAGGCCAATTGTAGAGGTTTTATTGTAAAGCCACAGTGAATTAGACTTGAGAATACCTTTAGAGACCCCCGAACTTGAGAAGAGAGAAGACCTGAAGGACCCATTGAGGAGATACGGGTGATATCCAGAGGTTTCGCAAGGGGAGGAGAGTCCAGCTCAGCTAGAAAGTCGTACATGAGGCAGATCCACCTAGAAAAGGATCTACAACTCATGACGATAGAAAGAAAATTAAATTGCACGCTTATCACTTTCTCGACAAAGGATGCCTGGGGGTGAGCCAACTGCACGACGATCCTTTGGTGGTGACATTGGTCATTTTAAATTATCTCACGCACCGCATCCTCAGCAACAATAATAGCTCAGCAAATATCCTTTATCTCCTTGCCTTTGAGCAAATGGGAGTCGGGCGAGATAAGCTCAAGCCCATCCAAACACCATTGGTGGGATTCACAGGTGATCGGTTTCTCCTGTTAAGAACAATCAACTTGCCTATCACAGTCCACACAGGAAAACGTCAGGCGACCTAGGTGATAGATTTTCTAGTGGTCGACTACCCCTCAGCCTATAATGCAATACTCGAAAGACCTGTGCTGAACCGATTAAGAGAAGCCACATCAACGTATCATCTGCTAATGCGATTTCCGACTGATAAGGGACTTAGGGAAGTTAAAGGGGACTAAGTGGCGGCCAGGAAATGCTACATGGCCTCATTCAAAGGAGGGTCGGCTCCCAGAGAAATCATGTCTATCGACAGCCTAGAGATTCAAGATGAGAGGACCCCTGGTATTAGCAAAATTGGGAGGGAAACTGGAAGACATTGTCCTCAACCTTGACACGCCTAACGAGATAACTCGGGTTGGATCAGACCTACCAGGAGAATTCAAAGTCCGACTGTGAGACTTCCTTATCGAGAATCAGGTCGTGTTCGCTTAAACGCATGAGGATATGCTGGGGATAAACCCTGGGGTAGCCGTACACAAGTTGAATGTGGACCTGGCATCAAGGCATGTCAAGTAGAATAAGAGGAATTTTACCCCTGAGCGTAATTAAGTGGTCACAGAAGAGGTGGAAAAGTTACTGGCAGCCAGGTTTATGAGAAAAGTTTATTACCCCGACTGGCTAGCCAATGTGGTGATGGTATGAAAACCGAATGGAAAATGGTGAATGTGTGTCGACTTCACTGACCTAAACAAAGTGTGCCCAAAGGACAGCTTCCCGCTCTCAAGGATCAACACGTTGGTGGACTCAACAGTAGGCTACCAAACCCTCAACTTCATGGATGCCTTCTCGGGGTATGACCAGATCAAGATGTATGAGCCTAACCAAGAGAAGACTGCCTTCATCACCGATCGGGGGCTTTACTGTTGCCGAGTTATGCCATTCAAATTGAAGAACATCGGGGCAACCTACTAGAGACTAGTCAATGAAACGTTCAAGAGCCAGATCGGAAGGAACGTCGAGGTGTATGTAGACAACATGTTGGTAAAAAGTCTTTAAATTGAGCAACACCTCTCAGACTTAGACAAGACTTTCCAAACCTTGAGGAGGGATAAAATGAAGCTCAATCTAGATAAGTGCACTTTTAGTGTATCAGCCGGGAAATTCCTCAGGTTCATGGTGTCCCAGAGGGGAATAGAGGCCAATCCCAAAAAAGTGAAGGCGATCCTCAATATGCAAGCACCCAGAAACACGAAGAGGTACAACGCCTAGACAACAAAATCGTAGCTCTCAGCCAATTCATCTCTCGTGCCACTGATAGATGCTCACACTTTTTTTGCCTGCTAAGGAAGGCCTTCCACTAGATGAAGAGTGTGACAGGGCTTCAACAAGCTCAAAAACCACCTCAGCCACCTACTAGAATCAGTCGAAACAAGGGGTAGTTCTCTACATGTACCTATCAGTGTCAGAAATAGCGTTAAGTTCAGTTTTGATAAGGGAAGAAGCCAAGACTCAAGCACCCACGTATTACACTAACCGAGCCTTCCAAGGAGCGGAGGAAAAATACCCGACGGCAAAAAAAATGGCCTTTGCTTTGGTCATCACTGCTCGGCAATTAAGACCCTATTTCTAGGCCCACACCATCCAAGTCTTAACGGATCAGCCACTCAAGATGATATTGCATAAGCCCCAGACTTCGGGGAAGCTAGTAAAGTGGTTGATAGAACTAAGTGAATTTGACATCGAGTACCACCCTCGAGGAGCAGTTAAGGGCCAAGTTGTTGTTGACTTCATCATCGAGTATACATACGACACTGACGCCAAGCCCCAGCTAGAGGTCACTCCTCAAGAAGGAGCCGACCAAGAGGAATGGGTCGTGCATGTAGACGGATCCTCCATGTAGGAGGAATCATGATTACACCGGAGAAAGAAAAATTCAAATATGCCATAAGATTCGGGTTTAAAGAGACCAACAATGAGGCTGAGTATGAGTCGATGATCACAGGGTTGCGCCTTACTCGCGAGCTTGGGGTGAAAAAGGTAAGAGTCAAGAGTGACTCTCAATTGGTGGTCGGGCAAGTGCAGGGAGAGTATGGAGCAAAAGATGACCGAATGAAGCAGTACCTCACCATAATGGAAAAAGAAAAGTCCCTATTTGGACACTTTACCATACAACAGGTCCCCTAGGGGGACAATGAAGATGCCGACAGGTTAGCCAAGCTTGCATTGTTTGCCTCTAAGGACCTGGCCCCAAGAATCCTCATAAAACATCTTCCTCAGTCGAGTATTAAAAGCAAGGAGGACATAGAGGTCAACATGGTCAGCCCCGAGCCTGAATGGGCTAGCCAGATAATAAGATATTTGAAGGACGGACAGCTGCCAGAAGATAAGGAAGAAGCTAGAAAACAAGGATGTGGGTCAATCAAGATCTGCTACTTGGTGATGTCCTCTATAAAAGAAGCTTTACCCTCCCTCTGCTCAGATGCTTGTCCGAGGAAGAAGTCAATTATGCATTCTGAGATATTCATGAAGGGATATGTGAGAATCACTCGAGGGGTAGATCTATGGTCCACAAAGTAATCAGGGTTGGGTACTACTAGCCCTCCATGTAGAAGGATGCTGCCCTCCTCGCCCAAAGTTGTGACAAATGCTAGCAGCTTACTAACATCCCCAAAAAGCCAGCGGAAGAGTTGACCTCGATAGTAGGCCCGTGGCCCTTCGCGCAATGGGGAATCGATATAGTTGGGCTGCTTCCCAGGGGAAAGGGGAAAATGAGATTCTTAGTGATAACTATCGATTATTTCACTAAATGGGTGGAGGCTAAAACCTTGACAAAAATTACCAAGAGAAACATCCGAGGCTTCACCTGGAAGTCTATCAACTGTCGATTCAATATTCCTTGGGTCATCATTACCGACAATGGGAGGCAGTTTGACAAATCCCGATATCGAGAATTATGTGCAGAGCTCAGCATCAAAAATCATTTCTCCTCACCAGCTCACCCCCAAGCTAACAGTCAGGTAGAAGTCACCAGCAGAACCCTCTTAAATATAATAAAGAAGAGGCTCAAAAGCTTAAAAGTCTTATAACCCGAGGAACTCTCGAGTGTCCTATGGGCCTACCGCACCACCATGATAACTCCTATGGGGGAGACACCTTTCTCATTGGCCTTCAAAACCAAGGTGGTAGTACCAGTGGAGATCAGGATGACTACACACCGGACGGCGAACTTTGACTCCGAAAAGAACGAGGGACTCAGGAACAACCTCGGCTTGTTGGAAGAGAAAAGGGATGAGGCTACCCTACGAGTAGCCATTTACACGCAAAAAATGGCTAAATACTACAACTCATGGGTGAAAGCAAGGAGGTTAGGTATTGGAGATTTAGTGCTCATAAAAGTAACACTAGCAACTCAAGACCCGACAGAGGGAAAACTTAAGCCAAATTAGGAAGGGCCCTACTAGGTGACACAGTGTAATAGGCCCCAGACTTACCACCTCAAGACTATGCGAGGAGAGCCTTGACCACGGTCGTGGAATGTAAAACATCTAAAAAAATATTATTAATGAAATCTAAATCACAATCCTGACTATTAAAGTGTTTTGAATTATGCAGGGTCGATGGCAACTATAACCCTCATGTCACAAGAATGACCAGGTCACGAGGATGACCCTAAGCCACGAGGATGGCACTACTTTCGGTCTCAGGCTACAAGACTAGCCATGGGTTAAATGACTAATTCTCAAGTCACAAGGATGACATGACCTTCAGTCTCAGGCTACAAGACTAGCCCTGGGTTAAACTACTAACCCTCAGGTCACGAAGATGACCCCAAGCCACGAGGATGGCATGACCTTCGGTCTCAAGCTACAAGACTAGCCCTGGGTTAAATCACTAACCCTTAGGTCATGAGGATGACCCCAAGCCACAAGGATGGTATGATTTTCAGTCTCAGGCTACAAGATTAGCCTGAGCTGTGAGACTAGCCCCAAGATTACAAAGACAACTCTGAGTTTTCAAAATAAGCAACCCCCAATTAAGGAAACACGAAGCAAAGAAGCCTCGTAAGTCAACCCGAACATCGCCAAAAATGACTACACTATCGAGTAAGTGCATCTACACCCCCTTATGCATTATTAAAGCCTGGGTCAACATGTAAGCATCCACGATGGCACTAAACAACATAGGCTTAAGCCTACAAAAGGGTCATCGAGAATCCTCACGTGCCGAGATGCCCGGCCGATCCGACAGGGAATTTTTTCTAATTAAGCTAAATTACACACATTCACAGTTAAAATGATCGACCACGAGGGGTCCCTACGCCAAGTAATTGCCGCAACTAGAAACGGTCTATTACCTCAACACATATCTACTAGAATAATAATGATAATAAATCTGAGATAGCATTTCTCTAAATGTTAACTCCTGGGAGGCTTCTACTTTTGTCTAACCCCCTCGCTACCCGAGAATTAGTGGGACGACCCCAGAAGCGTTATCACTCGACCGGTTCTCCCCTACCAACCATTGAGCACAAAAAAACACGAATGTCACGATGTACACATCAACACTTAGAAGTTCTAGAGATTAGAAACAATGCTTAGAGAATTAACACCAAAAAAAATTTCATTTATATGGAGTATGTTACAACAGGTCAAAAAAAACCAAAAATTATTTCTCAGGTTTGGCATCCCCCATTACAATGTCAGGACCCCCGGGTGTGGCAGTGGGCACTTCAACTACCACCTCGGCCATCTTCTCCTGGTCCTCCCCGATGGCTCCCTCAGCCACCATAGCGTCATCCTGGCCATCCTCTTCCTCCTCGTCCTCAGCTTCAGTTTCTCGGGGCTTGAGGGATGAAAAGTCAATATCTGGGAATCGCTCAGATGCGACGTCCTTTAACTCCTCCCACCCTTCCCAGAAACAATCAGCCTTAACGAGGCCAAAAGCGTCTAAGGCCAAGTACTCAACCTCAGCCTCTTGAGAAGCTTCCTCCCACATCTCCCATTTCTCCCTCTCCCTCTCCCTGTCGAGCTCGAGGCATACCCGTTCCAGGGTCTCCTCCACCATTTTCTTCCTCGTGCTCTCTACGGCCATCTAGAGGTCGTTCTCAGCCTTGATGTGATCAATCCTCTCGGTCTCAAGCTCTTCCCTAGCTCGGGCAATCTCTCCCCTAGAATCTTGCAACCGAGCGCTCAAGTTCTTGATATAAGCTTCCTGCTCGGTTGTTTTCTTGGCCAGACTGGAGCGGGATTCCTCTGACCACTGAAGCCTCTTCTTAAGGCTAACAACTTTAGACTTGGCCTCCTCTTTGAGAGCCAGGTACTCATTCCTGGCTTTAGCAAGGCAGTCAAGATTATTGTTCTTGACTTACTCGTAGTACTTGTACCTCTCAATAAAGGTTGCCATCAAAGCCACGGTCTATGCAGAGAAGAAGAGAAGAGGGAATCATAAACCAAGTTAGAATTAGCAAAATTAACAAATAACCCGGTAAGGAAAAACATAACATTTTCAAGGGGTAGAACTTCTTACCTTAGCCATATAGTGCATCATGTTCTGATGCACACCGACCAGAGAAAGACGCTTCCTCAAGTACTCGATGTCTGTGGGGGGGACATTGTCGAGGAGGTGATCGCCCCTGGGCCTAGTCCTTAAAAGCCAGGAATCTAACCCGAGGATGGAATCATCCACTTCCTGAGTAGGGGGTTGATGTGGACATTGTAGCAATAGGACCCTTGGGAGTCGAGGAAGGAGCCAGAGGAGCCATGGGGGCTGAGGTCTTGGCGATAGAAGCGATGGCTGGAGGGGTACCCGGTTGGGGAGTCATGACTGGAACCACGGTCCCCGGGGAAAAAGAAGGACCCTCTCCATCCTCATCCAAGTTGACGACTGGTATGGCGGCGGAGATGGGAACAACTGAAGGCGCTAGAGTCACCTCAAGGGCAGGGGGCGACGAGGCACTTCCTCTTCTTTGAGGTCGTAGCCACCCCCGCCCGGGCAGTTGCCGGCTAAGAAGCTTTCTTCACCCCCTCCCTGATCTCCTTGGCCTTTGACAAATAACTCCTGTCAGTCTTCATCGCTACACACCCAAGGTCAAAGATCAATAAAAAGAGAAAAAAAGGGTAGGGTGGTTAGATTTATAAAAAAAAAAAAAAGAAGGAAAGGGGGAAGAAATCTAGGTTACCCGGGTTGGGGCCAAAGGCGCACTAGAAAAGTCGCTCGGGAGTTAACGAGGTTTGGAAAGGTGTGGATGGGATAGTTTATTACCTCCTGGACGTGGGTACCTTCCTCGTCGGATACCTCGTCTGCCTCGAGAGCTAGAACATAAGACAAGAACCTAATCAGAAAGAGACAAAAAAAAAAAGATTAAGGGTACAGATAAGAGTCATAAGACAGCTGGATTAACGACTTACCTATCGAGCTAATGGTGAACACCCATCCCTGGTTGAATTGTATCTCGGGGTCCTCATCCGGAGGGGATTCCCAGCCCTCACCAGAAATAAAAAAGTACCGGGTTCACCACCCATTGTTTGAACTTGGGAGGGCTATTACCAAAGTGAGTGTCGAGTCTCGACTGGCGAAAAAGAACCATTTCAATTCTTGCTCCTTCAATTGGTAACAACAAAAAAACTAGTTGAGGTTAAGGGGATGCTTCCCCTCAAAGGTTAACTCCCATAGGATCATGCATCCCATGCTGATCCTCCAGGCATTGAGCATTAACTACCTGGGTGCTAGACCGAGATAAAACAATAGATTCCTAAGAAACCTAGGAACCGAGAACCGGAGACCCGCCATTAGGTTCTGTTCATACAGTGCCACACTGCCGATAAGGGTCTTGTAGGCTCAGGCCTCCCTGGGAGTGGTAAGTATCACTCCTTTGGGGATGAGATAGGTCGAGCGGTAACAAGCTAGGGTTCTCTCCCCAAATTCGAAACCGTATGGAGCGGCCCTAAAATCCTCCTTAGGAGAAATCTCCTTGGCAGTCCCATGGGCACTGGTTGGAGCTGGCTCAGTGGTCTGCTCTGAAGGATCCTATTGGACCTCAAAGAGGTCATCGGCCCCGTCCACCATGCGATCGACAGAATCCCTGGACACCATTCTAACTACTATGACAACACAAAAGAGTACGAAAGAGTAAGAGAAAAACTAGAGACGAGATTACGCTAGGAAATAGAAAATGCCACTGGAAAGCGGTAACTGAGAACTCTAAAACAATGGAAAAACAAAACAGCCGAAATGCTAGAAAACAAAAAAGAGAAAGAAAGAAACAAATACCAAGGGAAGCAGTGAGGGGAACTATACCTGGAGAAAAAGAAGGGGTGAACTTGCAGGGATGGAGAAGAGTGTAAATAGCTCCAGGAAGGCGGTGACTGGCATAAGCACTAGGAATCGTCGGGAATCACCGAAAACAGTCAATAGTGAAAGGTTGAAGACGAAGGAGAGAAAAATAGAGAAAACCTGAGAAATACCAGAACAGGTATTTATAGAAGGCCTGGGGAATTCTCGGCCCTACACGTGTCACAAATCCTAGGGCCGGCAAAATTGACCAGAGAAACGAGGTGGCATGCAAATCTCAAAAAGGTTCAAACATTTGAATCCTACTGTCGAATGGTGCAGGATTTGAAACGACATGATGGCTGACATGACCCGTGATTAACGTAGGTATGCCCTCTCGATTACCTGAGCTCATTGAATGCAAGGCTATCATGAGAAATCATCCTCAGTCAGTACCATCTCGATAACTGAAGAGTCGCATCGTTTATGCCAAGGTGGCAGATAACGGTTATAAGAGATTTATATTCCCAAGCATCTTAAACTCGAACCCGAGAATAGGGGGCAACTGATGGGGAAGATTATACTTAGAACCTTAAGAACAAACCCCAATAGCTTGTTAAATTCCTGGCCCTAGGTGACATGTCCCAGAGGATCCCGAAGATGTCCAGCTCAGGGACGTACCCACCCAGGCCCTCGACGGAGGAACCACGAGACTCAAATTTTGGTCCCCAATATCTCGTAAAAATCTTTACCAAAACCCGGAACACCCAAGACCCAAAAGGCCACTCGATCCACCCGGGAGGGCCTAAGACCCTCGATCCCCCAAAGCCTGGCTACCCGACCATTTTGTTGGAACACTAACACCACCCGAGACACCGATTATACGGCTTAAAGGATAAACGTCACCTGAAAACCATTACGTGAATCACATGGCCTCTACGACAAATCTATCAGCAGACCTGCCAAATTTGAAAAAAGGACAGACGTGGCAGAAGGGAATACGTCCCAGATCGTGGGAGGCAGTGATGTACAAAGAACATGGAGGGCAACGACGTGCGAAGAACAGGGAAAGCAACGACATGCAAGAGTAGGGAACAATAACAACGCGCATGCATCACTCTGATATACCTCAGCCCAAGTCTATAAATAAAGGCAACAGCTCGCTATTCAGATATAGACCTCAGAAACCCTAGCAAGAGAGTTCCTCCTATAGTTCCCCCTACTCTTTTTGACTTGACCGTCGGAGAGCTAGAACTGGCACCCCGCCAGCACTAGCTCCTTGATCCTTCCTTGTCTCGTGTGTGCAGAACCCACCTAGTAGAAGACCAGAGATGACTGTGGACCATCTGGTTGGTGGAAAGGGAGGCACATCTTCTAAAACGCCATCAATATATATATATATAAGTGGTAAATCAGTTGTAGGACCATTCCACCTGTTTGAGGCCCAGTTTGAGGACACGATTGTCATGTGAAGAGACTTAGGACCCAGTAGATAAGAGTAATCTAGGTGACTCAAGAAACTTAGTTGGTATCCCAAAAGGCCTCCTTGTGTTAGTCACATCACCATTACATATGCAAATTTTAGGCTAAGAGCATTTTTTTCATATTGTCACAGACAAAAATAATTGTTCTTCCATCTTTGTAGTTATAATCTTCATCATCTTCACCTCTATTCTTGAATTAATGACACACAAATCTCCAAAATCTTATTCTCTAGGGTGTTCTAGTCTCCGCTCTTCTTATTGTTATTACGAACATTCCCATTCCACTCCACTTGTATCCCTCACCTCATGTTTTCAGCCTCAAAATGTATGTTACCACTCAAAACCTTAATTTTTTAATAGAAAGTATAATAGGATATACCCAGATCATTCATTTAAGTAAACAAAAAAAGAATACAGGCCTTTTGTATATATAAAATAAAATAAAAATCGGTAGATATCCAAATTCGTATCTGACAAAGTAAACAAATACTAATATGGATATATCCATATCCGCTTCAAATTAGCTCCATTTACAGTCCTAGGGAGAGACTACCAAACTACAGAAAATTAGACTTATGTCGACGGTTTTTTATCAACGGTCACTAAAAAACGTTGATAATAGCTTTAATAGTAACGGACAAAGACGACCGTCGATTAAAAATATAGAAATTATATTATTTTTTCAACGGTATTTAAAATTGTTGATATAAGCATTGAAAAAAATATTCCCACTTTTATGCGAGTGATTTCTAGCTAAAATTTTATTTTTATCTTCGCTATCGTCGAAAATAAACCATCAATAAATACTTAAGTTTGAAAAGTTTTTATTAACGGTTTATTAATCATTGCTAATACAAAAATTAATTAGTTAACACATGACCGTCGAAAATAAGTTTCCATATTGGATTAGGATACCTAAAAGGGCAGCTTGACCCAACGGTAAGGCTTACCGTTAGCATCCCTGGTGGCGCGGGTTCAAGTCACAGAAATAGCCTCTCCAGAAATAGGAGTAAGGCTACGTACATCTTGCCCTCCCCAGACCCCCCATTAGCGGGAGCCTTGTGCACTGGGCTGCCCTTTTTTATTATTGGATTAGGATACCTAATGTCCTGGCTTTAGAGAAAAAGAGTTTGGGATTAGCGAGGGTTTCAAGAACTAAGGCACCACACGCACGAACCAGGTAATATCTCTTTCTCCGCCCTCTCTCTTCTTCTCTCTCAAGCATCTTTCTCTCTCTCAAACCGTCTCCCTCTCTCTCTCTTCTACTATATCTCTCTCTTCTTCTCTCTCTCTAACTGTTTCTCTCTTCTTCTCTCTCAGACCATCTCCCTCTCTCTTTTGCTTTCTCTCTCTCTGACCATTTCTCTCTTCTCTCTCTCTCAAACCGTCTCCCTCTTTCTTCTATCGTCTCTCTCTCTCAGACCGTCTCTCTCTCTCTCAAACCATCTCTCTCTTCTTCTCTCTCTCAAACCGTCTCTCTCAGACCATCTCCCTCTCTCTTCTGCTATCTCTCTCTCTTCTCTCTCAAACCATCTCCCTCTCTCTTTTGCTATCTCTCTCTCTGATCGTCTCTATCTTCTTCTCTCTCAGACTGTCTCCCTCTCTCCTCTGTTATCTCTCTCTCTTCTCTCTCTCTCACTCAGACCGTCTCTCTCTACTCTCTCAGTCCGCCTCTTTCTCTCTCTTCTGCTTAGTCTACCTCTCTCTCTCTCTCTTTTGCTCTATCTCTCTCAGTCTAGTTCTCTCTCTCTCTTCAAAAAAAAACCTAGGTTTTTTGGCTTATTTTTTTGTTTCATTCTTGCAAAAAAAATTTGGAATATTGATTCCCAGACCAATGGCTACCTGCATTATTTGAACCTAAATTATTCATTTTCATTTAAGCATCAAATTTAGCTAGACTTGATTCATATCCAACGATGTTTACTACCCATTTCATCAAGTATACTTTGATGTTTGGACACTTTTACTTTGTGGAATGTTGTGGTTCTATGATATTAAAAAGTTTATGCTGCTTCCTATATCCCTTATAGTCATTAAAGCCTCTTTATTTGAAATTTGGTGACGTATTCTTTATTCTAAAATAGGCAAACAATGTACTTGGTTTAACTTAATTAACCTTTGTTTAAGTTCATGAACTAAGCATAAACTTTAGTTGGATTATAACCTAACTTCTAACTAGAATTCCTAATGGACATTGATGATGAATAGGAATATGGTTAATTATGTTGGATTTTAAGAATCTGGTTAACTAAAGCATAAACTTTAGTTGGATTATAACCTAACTCTCTCTATTAACAAGCTAAAATATTATTATTTTGCAGGTATTTTATT
>JAOXJP010207872.1:0-11939 GCA_025762735.1 Platanus orientalis
ATATATATATATATATATATATATATATAAAATTAAAAACCTGGTTTAATATAATTATTCATTCTTCACTTTGTCCTTTGTTCTATGAATTGCACCGTATTGCCAATCTGTAATGGTTGAGGGCATTAAACACCCGGGTCACGTTAATGCACTGCATTTCATGTCATAAATATTCACAGCGGTGCTATAATGAATGCAATTATAATTAAGCCTTTCGGCTATTTCTCTATAAACATTATTGGATGTCTCCACCCTCTTTTATTTGTAGGATTGACTCCTATCAAGGGCTGCTTATATAAAACTGTTCATCCTTCTAGCTTTTTGGTAGTAAAACTTTTTTTTTTTTTTTTTTCCTTTTAATGGGTAAACATTTTGTTGGTACGTAGTCAACAAAAATTCTTGTTTCTAGAATTGATACGTGTGTGCATTTATTCCAACGCGGATTATCTAAAGGGTTTCGGGTTTAGTAATGCCTCTAAACCGATGACTTTTATACCAAACAATATCACTCAAATTGACAATAAAAAAAAGAAAATTTTATTAGACCGAAAATATAAAATACAATGTTGGTTACAGAGATACCTTCAAACAACGGATTAGCCGTTGTCTATCATCTAAAATGGGAAGACTTCATTGAACCTGGTTCTTCGAATAAAACATATTAGCCGATACTCTTCTCTTGGAAGAACTTTGTTGAATCTAGTTCCATGAACGAGTCAGATTAGCCGATGTTCTTCTCTTTAGAAGAACTTCGTTGAATCTGCTTCTACGAACGAGTAAAATTAGCTAATGTCCTTCTCTCAAAAGAACTCCATTGAATCTCGTTCTACAATGTATACGAATCTCCAGACACAGGGGTCGAATCACTACAGAAATGAACTATTGCTATGCCAAATCTAATGCTACAGCTACCGATAAAATATGTTGTTGATGATGATTGATTGTTTTCTTATGTTTGTTGCTTCTTTCTTCATTTATAGAGGTATGTCCATGACACCATAGTTTCTCTTCCACGTTCATCCCTTAACCGTTTTTCAGTTTGGATCGTGGGTCATCTTGCTTGCTAACTAGGTCATGCATTTCTCAGTGTGATATTGATGGAGCAACCTATCTGCTTCATTTTTTGTCCAACATGGCTTATTTCATAACCATCTATCGTGCTATCATTTAACTCAATGTGTTTTTTGTTGAATAGTGGATTTCAAATTATGTGCTAACAAATGCCCCCCGAACATGTCTAGTTTGAATCCTAACCAGACACGTGTTGATCTCCCACTATTTTTTAGTACTGACGCCATCATGTCAGTCGTCTCCTATAAATGTTGCTTTTGTTTCAATTAACGCTATTTTTATCTGTGTTTTCTTTTGCCCTTAATTTATTCATCTTCTTCTTTCATTCTGTTTCATCTTTCTTCTTCAATCATCGTTTTATGGCTCGTGTGAAGCAAATTGCACCTATTTACGTTGAATCTAAGGAACCTTCCTATCCTACCAAAGGGAAGAAAGGGAGATCCATGTTGTCAAGACTGAGACTGTTTTGGTTGCAGTAAAAAGACTGTACATTTTAAGTGTTGGTAACCAAGCCATGTCTGCGGTTGTTCTTATCGAGCTTCCATTTGAAGTTGCTTCCTCAAGCTCCACTATCCCTCATTACAGTCTAGGTCATGCCTTCCTAAAGAAGACCCCACTCCAGATGCCTCACTATTTCTCAATCGATCTTCATGGAGCTCCCTTGTTTTACACTGAGAGCATTGATTAGGGTGAATGGGAAAAGAAGATTAAGCCCAACTCCTGATACAAATTCAACCATTTTTTGACCGATTGGTGGATTGCATGTTTTCCCAAAAGTAGAAGAAATGGGAGAAGCTAGGCCTTATCGGAGCTATTTTATCTTTTAAATCAAATATTTCCTTTAACCAATCGCTTATTTCTGCCTTTTTGGTGTTTTGATCTCCTACCTCAAACTGTTTCTTACTCCTAGAGAGTCCTATATCAGTTACATTAGCTGACATTTATCACATCCTTAACATTCTTATCAATGGTGACACTATTCTCCATAATTTTTCTGATTCTTCCTGATCTTCTTTTAACTGTCCTTCAGAGTTTTCTCGTCTTTCTTACACTATTTTTCTTACTCATGAAATCAAAAAACCTAGTAGTGAGGTCACATTCTAGGAGGAATGTTCTTTTTACCTCTACTATCTATGCAAGTTCATGGTTTGTTCATCGTCGAAGAAGATCACTCTAGGGTTTGCCCCCATTGCTAAAGCTTTAGCCTGGGATCGTTGATTGGCGTTAAGCCCTTTTTTACTTGTTATTCTTTATAGATCGCTCTGGTCCCTAAGTTAAGAGAGATTCTCTGGCTTGGTCAATGGACCACTATGGCTACTCCAATTATGGATTTATGCCTACTTTTCAAGTTTGTCACTCGTTCCTTTGAATTAACAGACTCGAGTCCTGTCATGTAATGTGCAGTACTAGCTCAAGGCCAAATATCTTGAATCATCATCTCCCACTTTCAACCGATGTATCGATGTCATCCTTGATGTACAATGGGTACGCTTCGACATTCATTTCCTCCTATTTAGGGACCTAAAGTTTGGCTCTATTGAATATCTCACCCAATAGCCAAACCCTACCCAGTCCAAGCTCAAAGCCCTAAGGACTTGGGTATCTTGTATTTGTTCTCGAGACCAACCTGTTTTCCACAAGCCTTACCACGTTGAAGCTTATTGTCCCAACATGTGCGCTTGACAACTTGGATTTGTTCAATGTATCCCCAATCCTCTTATTTTTACTTTAAAATTCCCCTATGAGACTCATCCCCTTAGTTTGAGAGAGTTATTCCTTGAAAAGATGGGAGATAATAGCTCGTCTGTGATGTCCCTTTATGTCCCCTCCTTTCGCGGGATTCTAGAATCGACACCTTCCTTTGACACTTGGTGGTCGAGCTTCTTAGAGAGTGTTTGAGAGCTGTTGAGTTAGATCAAAGATCGATTATGTCCTCCATATAAGGCTTCTCTAATAACAAGTATACTTTTTTCCCTTGTCATTTCTTTTTCTTTTGTTAATTATTATGATTTTTTAATGTAAGAAAATTTTTCAGCAGCCCCTCTCCATGCTATTCTTACCCTTCCACTTTTGTCTCATCTAGATAAGCAACCAGATGGTGGTCTGAGAAAATTGAGACGTTAGAAGGACATTAAAAATTTGTTTATGAAGGATATAGTCGAACATCAAAAGACAGTTGTTTGAGCTATCAAGATTGAACATCGAACCAAGGGAGAGGTCAACCTGGCAAGAAGAAAAAGAAAAGCAGTTGTCTTATCTACTGAGGACAAGCTTCATCAAGAGCTCGAGGAGAAAGAAGAGTTTTTGAAGAAAACCAAACTTGAACTCGAGGCCCTAAATCAAAAGAAAGTAGATGAGGAAAAAGAACAAGAAATGTTCAAACTAGAAAAATGAACCAAAACACTAAATGACAACCTTGCTCGTTCATGGGAAAAGGAGCAGAAGGCTGCTGACGAGAGGAAGAGGGAGAAAAAAGGATAAAAGGGGAGGAAAGGGAAAAGAAAAAGTAAGAAGAAAAGAAACAAAGAAGAGGAAAAAAGAAAAGGTAAATAAGCAACTACAGAAATCGATAAGAAACGAGATGAAGAGAAAACGACAGAGGAGGAAAAACAGAAAAAGAAAGAAGGAGATGAAAGGAAGGAAAAGGATGAGAAGAGGAAGAAAGTAGGAAGAAAGAAATAGAATAGGAAAATAAGAAAAAAGAAGAAGAAAGAAAAAGAAAAGAGGAAGAGAAAATGAAGGAAGATAGAAAAGGAAAAAGAAGAAAGACAACTCATAGAGGAAGTAGAGAGAAAAAGATAAGAAGAAGAGAGAAGGCGACGGCTTGATGAAGCCAAAAGAAGAGATGAACAAAGAGAAAGACAAGCAAAGGAAGAAGCAAAGAAGCTTGAGGAATAAATAAAAAGAAAAGAAGAAGAAAGACGAAAACAAGAAAAAGCTAATATTAAGAGGCGAAAAACTGAAGCCTTGAGATTGGCTGTAGAGGATGAGGCAATAATCAAAAGTCATGATAAAAGTCATTCCCCTAATAAAAGGGAAATCAAGGGTCTATCTCGAAACCACGACACTCCTCCTAGTAAGGAATCATTAGTTGGGGTGATGGACCTGGATTTGCCCTCAGCCAATTTGACCTCTCTGATTATAAATTCTTCATAAATGGTTTCATCGAAAAGCCTTGAAGATGCCTTGTCGATGCACCATCGACTAAGACTTTAAAGATTCTAGCTAAACCTCTCTCTTCAGAATTGTTGCCAGTGATTGTTCACTTTCAGTCTTCTCTAAAGATCCTTGAATGCTTGTCTCAACTGCTTTCTCGAGCCAAGCTTTTTACTTCAGGGGGCGTAGGGGTTACAAACCCTTCTCCATCCTTGTCTCCTTCACCTTTGCCCTCGGATCAGCTACATCAGGCTCTAGCAATGCTTTAATCCTACTTTGTTGCTGGGCCATCGGTTATACTATTGGATCTAGCAGTCAATGCCATATTTATTAACTCCAGTAATTTGCTACTCTAACATATTGGCTATTTGTCTGTGGATCAACGAGTCAGTCTTTGCTTAGCCATCTCTTCTCAAAGTGAGCCCCATGAGCAACTTCAGCTGAGGCATACCAAAGAGGTCCAAGACCAAGAATTAAGAACTTGCATCGATGCTTTATGGTCTCAACAATCATCGACTGTCGAACATGTTACCTCTTTGGTGGACAATATTAATGCCCAGGTTGCTGAAATTGAGAGGATTGAGGCCCATCTCAGGAAGCTGAAAGAAAATTTATAGACCTCCAGCATAGAACTCGAGAAGGCGATGGAACAAAATTTCCTTCATTCTGAGGAAATTTCATGCTTAGAAGGAGAACTGTTGATTTGTGAGTCGGAGCTCAGAGTTTGTGACCAGGTTATTGACACCTGGTGATCCTTATTAGCTTTTATTTTCTCATGAACTTTTTGACCAATTTCATTATACTCTTGTTTTGGTCTTTTGTAACCCTCTTCCTTTTAATATTTTATATTGGTTACATTTTGGTCCCACATTGAGGGCTTATACCTTTTTAGGTATTTTCCATTAATACTTTGTATATGCTCTTGTCCCTTGACCTACATTAGTCTATAGGCATTGTCGTCCAGTACTTCACTTACTATAAATGGTTCTTCCCATGTTGGGGACCATTCACCTAGTTTGGAATCTTTAGTTCTCATCGACAAGATGACTTTCCATATCAATTCTTTTTCATGGAATGATTTGGCTTTTACCTTCCTATTGTAAACCTCAACTACTTTTTACTTTTGAGAAATAATGGAATTAAGCCTCGAGCTGTCTTTCAACGAGATCATTCGTTTCAAACATCATGGCCTCTTAGTAGTCAATATGGCTCACCTGATTCTAGTTTGCTACCCTTAGAGACTGTGCGGTGATCTCTAAAGGTAGTACCATATTGTGCCCATACACTAATGCACAGGGCGTAGTCCCAGTGCTTGATCTTTTTGACGTTTGATATGCCTAGACAGCATCAGATAGCAATTCATCCCAATTTGAAGCATTATTGTCCACCATCTTACACAAGTTATTTTTTATAATTTTGTTGGTTGCCTTTACTTGTCTGTTTCCCTAGGCATAATATGGGGTTGAATTCACTATTTTGAACCCATAATCTTGGGCAAATTCTCGTATTCGAGCTCCATTGAATATTAGCCCTTAATCAACCGTGATAGATTAGGGAATTCCTAATCGATGTATTATTATTTCTTTTATAAAATGTATCACATATCTCTCATTGACATCTCGATATGGCTTATACTTTACCCACTTGGTAAAATAATCTGTGGCAACCAAAATGAAACAAATTTTCTTTTATCGAGGTTGGCTGGACTTTTCCTATCATCTCGAGAGCCCATCCTCTAAATGGCCAGGGCTTATGATAGAATGTAAGTTGGCTGCTAGTACCCTGGGCATTGGCCCATGTTGTTGACAAGTTTCACAACCCTGGGCATATCTGATGCAGTCCTATAAAATAGTTGGCCAGAAATAACCATATCGACGGATCAACCACCTCATTTTTATGCCTAACTAGTGTGCGCTACAGATTCCTTCGTGAACCTCTGCCATTGCGAGCTTAGCTTCATCGGTTCCTAAACATTTGAGTAACATACCATCAGCCCCACGCTTAAAAAGCTCTAGGGGTTCACCCCAAAGTGTGTACCCTATGGCTTTGAGTTTCAATAAATTATTCCCCCCCCCGATTAGGGTTCTGTAGGTAATGAATGATTGGCTTTTTCCAATCATCTTGTTTATTCTTCCCATTTTTGGGACGGATGACGTTGACATTAAATATTTCTTTTAAGATCAAGTTATCGCATCCAAATTATAGGCTTATGACATTATCATTCCCTTCAAGGGAGGTAGGACTCATTTTGTACCCTAAAGCAACTTGTGCCATCAAATTGGCCTTATGGTTGAGGCTTTGAGGTATGCACTTTAATGTGACATTGTCGAATGCCTTTAACAATTACTCAACTTTATGCCTATAAGGTATCATCGTATGGCTAATACACATATTGTCTCCAAAAGCCTGATTTATTACTAACTATGAATCTCTAAGGACTTCGAGGAACTTTACTCCTAAATAGCTGAGGATCAACAACCCTCGAACGAGGGCTTCATATTCCGTCTAGTTGTTGGTGAATTCTCCTTCGAGCCTAAAACTCATTTATGTGATTATTCCTCCTAGGGAACCGATTAATATTCGTATTCTGAATCCCCTCTTAGTCTTAGACTTGTCAAAATATAGTTGTCAGGGAGTGAGGGTGTAACACCAAATTTCGAATTGTGTATGAGGCGAAATTTGTTGGATAAATTACCTAGCCATTTTAAAGGCTAGTTTATTAATTTACGGGTAGGGACTAAAACTCTAAGTCTAGTAGACTTGTTAATTATAGTTGTTTAACACAACCAACCTCTGATTAACTCTAACTTTCTCAACTTGTATTATAAAATAGAGTTTCAGTAAAGAAGAAGGAATATAAAAGAAGATGATACTCTTTTATAAATGTATGTGGTTACACTTGTTCATACACCAGCAAATTTACCTATCCATAATTTGATTCATCCTTAAGCTTCCTAAGATATCTTCCTTGGGGAGATTGCATATGTATAATGGACGTGTTCCCTCCTCTTTTAGAAGAGAGGTAACTAGAGACTTTCAAAGGATGGATGCAACTTACTTCACGGTGAATCTTCAAAGTTTTTCCAACTTCTAAACTCCTTTATTCTCTATCTATGTCTCTCTCTGTATGTCTATCTCATACTAATCTTTTAAGTATTTATAAGCACTGAAATAAGTTAGAGAACAGTCTTTGTTGAGAAGAAACTCTATCTCTTCCATAACGTTTCTGTTGGAGCGGTATTCTTCAAATCTTTATCCCAAAAATATAGGTGATTCTTCTATGCTAGAATCCACCTTCTTCCATCTTCTAGGTAGTTAGGGAACTCATAAGAGTCGTGGCCATCCAAAATAACCACCCCGGGAAGAGATATAATATAATTTTAGTCTCTAGTCTCCATAGTGTGTGAATGTGAACAGTGCATTCACACATACTTTTAGGGTAAAAGCTAGTACTTGAAATCCTTTTGTTTCTAGTGAATGAGACTGTGACTTTTCATTCGCCGTTAAGAGTGTGGCAAATGTCATATTATCTTTATATTCGGGTGCACTTTTGGGTTTCTATAATTGCCCCATCAAAAAATGTATTGCGAGTGCAACAAGGAGATTGTGCATTTTTCAAGGCAAAAATAACTGCCTTCAGTTATTTCTGTCGATATTATTACTTTATTAGTTCCCAAAACTTTTCAAATTCCTAGTATTTTGATGAATATATCCCCATGAGTATATAAGTCCCTTTTCTTCTTCCTTAGTTCATCTTTTTAGAGTGTTCATAGTAGAACTTTCTGAGTAATCCAAATTTTCTCTCCTAGCTTTTGAAAGTGTAAGTTCCTCTTATTCTCTTTTCTTTCTTTCTTCTAGGTGATCATCTGAGGTGTGATGGACTGCAAGAGATACCCATTTTCTTTCTTGATCCTTTCTTCCTAGATTTGACTTTCTCTTGTATAGGGGAAAGACTCTTTATTTAGCTAAGAGAATCATTGATAAGTTCTTTAAAAGAGCTTTAGAATAGGATTCCAGGACCTTTTGCTTCCTTTTTCTTTGTTTAAAATTCCAGTTATCTTCTCCGGGGTGATCACCATCTCCGGCGGCTCATTCGTAGTCTCCTTGTTCATCCAGTGAGTTGTTTGCTTGAGTGAGCTGCGAATGACTTCTCCTTACTTTCATCCGCGAGTTGAGATTCATTCACATAGTGTGTGTGTGTGTGTGTGTGAATGTGATTATTGATCCTCATTTGCCCACCTTTTTACTCCATTCGCGGGGTATGTTTACCCAAGTATGATTTGCTAGTATGGACTCTAATTCACTACTTATAGCTTCTCTCCAGAAGGCAACATTTGGTAAGGTTATAATTTGTTTGTAAGTAAATGGATCTCCATCCACCGGATAGCATATGTACTCATATGGAAGTAATTTATGTTCCAACAAATATGTGACAAAATCATCACCCAAATCTGTTGTTTTCATTATTTTTTTTGCTTCTTCTAGGTTCTAATTCATTTTCTTCCTCTATTGTTTTATCAGCTTGTATAGTGTTAGGTCATTATGTAATTTGTCAATTTCATTCTAAGTCTAGGTGGTAGGCTATGAATGTTTCGTATAATGAGTGAGCCTATGAGTTTCTAGTGTGGAGACCATCACCATGACAAGGAAGAGGTTCAAGTACTACAAGCCAAGGCATATCAAGCAAAGCACCCAAGAAGAGCCAAAGAGAAGTGACAAAGAAGAGTCAAGTCACAATCTTCAAGCCTGAAAGGTAAATCAAGTATAAAACCAAATGGGGATTACGTGACTACTCTAGGAGACCCCCAAAGACCAAGGTTTGATCCTACGAAGGCCATAAGACCAATGTATGCCCTTAAGTACAATTGCTTAAAAAACCCCATTAGAAAATGAGCCAAGAAGTGGGTATAAACTTCTTAACTTAAAATGGCCATAACTTTTGATCCCGACGTCCACTCGAAACCCTTGAGTACTCAAAACAATCAGCTCAAAAAAAAATTTCTAAAAATTTCAAAATTGATTAAGCTTTTTACAATCGATTTGGCAAAATCAATTGCGAAAAGTACAATCAATTTCGAATGTCCAAAGACTCAAATCGATAAGCCCAAACCAATTGCAATATGAGTTTTGAGATCCCAAACCAATTGCAAACAACCAAATCAGTTTAGAGGGCTTTTTGGCAAAAATTTTGACACAAAATTCAAGACAATTTTTTAAAAATTTGAACCTTGTTTTGGTTCATCTAAAGGCCCAAAATGGTTCTCTAATTTCCATATGCTTATCCTAAGGCCATAGATTATCCTCCCAACTATAAAAGGTAACTTTTTCCTTCTAAACCTAAGGATTCAAGAGATTTAGAAAAGGGTTTTCAAGGAGATTAACAAAGGGGAAAGAGAGGTGTTGTCTCTCTCTTGTGGTCATAAAGGAGGGTTACTTTGCAAGAGAAGAGAGGAGGATGATCAAAGACGGTGCTCCTACATCTCCAAGCATACAAACTCCCAACTTAAAAGGTTGAGGTAAAACTTTTACCTATATTTTGGAGTTTGTTTACATTGTAGGTAGTTTGTGGTTAGATTTTGTTTATTGTATATCTATACCACTACTCTACATGTGAATCCTTAGAAAACTATTCCAAGAGATAAAGCCCTTATGAGCCTCACTTATATTTGTCTATTTTAGAGGTCATACTTAGTTGTGTGATTTACTTGCATATTTACCTTCATTAGATGCATTCACACACTCCCTTGGTATTGAGTAGAGACCATACGCATGGTATATTTGGCTAATTAAGAGTCATTCTCTACATTGGGACATTGGTTCCCTTATTTGAGATATTTCCCTTCTTGTGCTTCATTTATATTTGCCTATATAGAGGCTTGCTTGGTTGTGTGACTACTTTTTTACCTGTCTTCTCTAGAGGCACTCACACACATCCCCTTATACGAAAGTAGAGACTATTATATTGGTATATTTGGCTAGTGAGAGTCGCTCTCTACATTAAGACTTAGTTTCCTTTGGTGACCATATTAGCATATTTGGTTAGTGAGAGCCATTCTCTACATTGGGACCTTGATCTCTACACTTGACCATATTGGCATATTTGGCTATTGTGAGCCACTATATACATTAGAACATTGATTTCCATACTTGGACCTAAACTACCATATTCGGTTATTGAGAACCAACTTGGTATTCATACCATTGATCCATTGAGTCAACGGTAGAAGACGCTGTGTGACAAAGAGTAAGTCCTTGGCTCGGAAACAACCAAGGCCATGCTTGCCAGAAACACCAAACACGTAGTTTAAGGTATACACATATTCCTTACCCTTGTGTCAATGATCGGAGATGCCATGTGACAAATTGTAAGACTTTGGCTCGGAGACAACCAAGGTTGTGCCTCCCGGAGACACTAAGCACGTAAATTAAGGTTTGCTCACCTTGTAATCATTGTAAAAGATTGATTAATAAAATTGAGTAATTGAAAGTAGATGTAGGGCCTAGTGTGGCCAAACCACTATAAATTCTTATGTTGTGGTATGTGATCTTTGTGTGATTGTTTTTTATATTTTTATACTTACAATCATTAGCATTTGAGCACTAAGCACATTAAGTGAGTTAAATTAAACTTGAACATCATTAACTAACTCACCTAATTAAGATTAGGGTAAAATGAATTAAAAAGAATTAAAAATCTAATTAAATCCTATTCACCCCCTCTAGGATTACACACTTAACAATTTCATATAGCTTCTTTAATTTGGTTGTTTGGAGTTCTATTCTTCATTGGAAATATATTTTCAAAGAATTCTGGATCCTTTGACTCTATTATTGTATTTGGTTTTAGAATATTATTTTTAGTTCTAAGTACTAAAAACCTATATGTTGCACTGTTATGTGCATAGTCTATAAATACACAATCATTTGTTTTTGGCCTTAGTTTTCTCTTTTTAGGATTAGGTAATCCTACTTTGGCTAGACACCCCCACACTTTCAAGTATTTAAGGTTAAACCTATATCCTTTCCATAGTTCATACAATGTCTTGCCAATTTTCTTATAAGGTATCATATTCTGTATATGACAGGAATAAAGAATTGTTTCCCCCTACATGTTTAAAGGTAAACCTGAGCTAATTAACATGGCGTTCATCATTTTCTTTAAGGTTATGTTCTTATGTTTTGCAACCCCATTTGACTATGATGTATAAGGTGCATTCATTTCATGTATAATGTCATGTAACTCACAATAACCCTTAAATAAGTTAGAGTCATATTCTTCACCTCTATCAGTTCTTAGTCTTTTAATTTTCTTTCCTAATTGGTTTTCTACTTCTATTTTGTATTTTATGAACATTTTCGTAGCTTCATCTTTATTTTTAAGCAAATAAACAGTAGTGAAGCGTGAATAGTCGTTTATAAAAGTTATGTAGAACCTCTTTCCTCCTTTGGTTTCATGATTTTTTAAATCTCTTAAAATACTATGTATAAGTTAAAGTAATTCAGTTTTCCTTTATACTGGTTTAGGTTTCTTTTTAGTGTATTTTTATTCTACACAAATTTCACATTTATATGTTTTATTATTAATTAAATTTGAAATTAATCCTAACTATTCCATCTTCTTTGCATAGGACATTCTTACATGTCCTAACCTACCATGCCACATACTCATTGAGTCAACACGGTAAATAGAAGAAGATGCAACATTCTTTATT